>CM065674.1:1968303-1978303 GCA_033220385.1 Triplophysa yarkandensis
CACACACACACACACACACACACACACACACACACACCACACACACACACACACACACACACACACACACACACACACACACACATACACACATCATCGTTGTGGTCATCCCTCTTTCTCTCTGTCAGAGTAATCAGGAGCAGGTTCTTCTTCATGGTGAAGATCGCTTGTATTTGACGTGTGGTGACCCGACTCAAACTCACAGTAGTTCTGATAAATCCTCTCAGCGGGACGGGGGGAGTCCTCTTCATCACCCCACAGCACCTGCCTGTCTCTCTCAGGGTCTCAGTACATTACTGGGACACAAACACTGGCAGGTGGTTCAGGTACAAAACTCTCCTCTCAATAATAACATTATCAGATATGAAACTCTGATTTCATTATACGTTTATAATGTTTAATCTCTAGATTCACAGCACATATCTGGAGTCAAACTGGCCAATACGGGTGAGAATCATTTCATCATTCCATACCAGACGGGTCATGTGATCGTGTAGGGGTCATATGCTAATGTTAACTCAATGTGTGTGTGCGCGTGCCCGTGTGTGTGTGTGTGTGTGTGTTAGTTTGCAGCTATAGACTGGTCTGGTCAGTGTGTGTCTGTTGCTGGTCGGCGTGGATTTGCACATTATTCTTTGTACACCAGGAAATGGAAACTGTTTGGGAATGTTACACAGGTAAACATCCGTCAATCAGAATTACGCAGACCAATCAGAAAATGTCCATTTCTTTTTTCATCTAATATAAAGTTGCATAAAGGCATTGGGTTCTCTCTCTCAGGAGCAGAATATGACGGTCACTGGAGGTCTTGCGTGGTGGAATGACTTCATTGTTGTAGCTTGTTACAATTTCATAGATCATCAGGAAGAGGTGAAATTCATAACAGATTTATTTATCAGGATTGATTTGGATCAGCTTTGATTCTTGGTTTATTGTCTTTAGTTGCGGTTGTACTCGAGGTCATCAAACCTGGACAACGCATTCGCCAGCGTCACTAAACTTCATACTGATACTCTGCTGCTCAATGTGTTTCGGAATGTGGTGATTCTGTTCCGTGCTGACTGTTCCATCTGTCTGTACAGTATTGAGAGGAGACAGGACAGGTGACTTTACATCATAAGAGTTTATACCGCGATACATTTAAAGACCCAAGACTGTTTAGATTCATCTGTGTGCGCGTGTGTGTTTTCAGTCTGAACCCGTCAGCAAGTGTCGAGCTGTTGCAGGAGGTCTCAATGTCTCGATATATTCCTCACCCTGGACTGGTCGTTTCTGTGACTCTGACATCAGTACGAACTGAGACTGGAATCACGCTTAAAGCCCCACAGCAGGTAAACAAACACACAACACGTTTAAAGCCCCGGAACAGGCACACACACACATAGAAACACACACACATCACCCTTACAGCGCCACAGCAGGTACACACACACACACACATACACACACATCACGCTTACAGCGCCACAGCAGGTACACAAACACACACACATACATCATGCATTTAAGCCCCGCAGCAGGTACACACACACATCACGCTTACAGCGCCACAGCAGGTACACACATACACACACACACACACATCGTGTTTTAAGCCCCGCAGCAGGTTAACACGCATAGAAACAAACACACATCACGTTTACAGCGCCACAGCAGGTAAACACACATTCACAAACTCAATGAGATTGATTGACAGGTTGTGTTTATCTCAGGTTTGTTCGTCTGAGAGTATTTTATTGAATTTGGCCGGTCAGTTGATCATGCTTCAAAGAGATCGGTCTGGACCACAGGTGCGAGATAAAGACGCTCCAGCCAATCAGGCTAAACTGGTACATCTCTCACACACACACACACACACACACACACACACATACACACACACACTGTGTATTCTTCATTCTGAGTGTTTTGTGTGTGTGTGTGTGTGTGTGTGTGTGTGTGTGTGTGTGTGTGTGTGTGTGTGTGTGTGTGTGTGTGTGTGTGTGTGTGTGTGTGTGTGTGTCGACAGCCTCCCTTTTGTCCTCCAGTGGTTCTAGCTCAGTGTGTTGAGAACGTCTGGATATCCTGTCGTAACAACCGCAAGAAGCGTCACCTGACGGAGGCATTGTGGCTGTCCTGTGGCGAGGCGGGGATGAAGGTGTGGCTACCTCTGTTCCCACGGGATCATCGTAAACCTCATTCCTTCCTGTCACGCAGAATCATGCTGCCCTTCCACATTAACATTTACCCGCTCACTGTCCTGTTTGAGGACGCACTCATCCTGGGAGCCTCTAACGAAACTGTTCTCTTCGATGGTGCTCACGGCTCCTCGGAGCCGCTGGAGTCTCTCTTTCCATTCTGCACTGTGGAGCGCACGTCTCAGATATACCTCCATCACATCCTGCGACAGCTGCTGGTGAGGAACCTTGGCGAGCAGGCGCTGATGTTAGCGCAGTCCTGTGCGTCGCTGCCGTATTTTCCTCATGTCCTGGAGCTCATGGTTCACGTGGTTCTGGAGGAAGAGGCCACATCCCGAGAGCCCATCCCTGACCCGCTGCTGCCCACTGTTGCAAAGTTTGTGACAGAGTTTCCTCTGTTCCTGCAGACTATAGTTCACTGTGCCCGCAAAACCGAGTACGCTCTGTGGAACTATCTGTTCGCTGCTGTGGGAAACCCTAAAGATCTGTTCGAAGAGTGTCTGATGGTGCAGGACCTCGACACAGCTGCCTCGTATCTCATCATCCTGCAGGTGAGATCTGATATATTTGTGTCTAGACAGTTTCATTTACAGTCTAGCGTCACAGTCAAAAATATATAAATTCTGGAAACAGTAAATCAATGTCATCGGATCTTTGAAAAAGATGTTGATGTTAATGATGGTGATGGTGATGATGATTTTCCATGTAGAATATGGAGGTTCCAGCCGTTAGCCGTCAACACGCTACTCTTCTCTTCAACACGGCCCTTGAACAGGGTAAATGGGATCTGTGTCGTCACATGATCCGATTCCTGAAAGCAATTGGTTCAGGGGAGAGTGAGACTCCGCCCAGCACACCCACCACACAGGTGAGAGATGTTTGTTGACGTTGTTTTGAGAAAGTTTAGTGCTGGTGTGATGTCTTCACGTATTCGTGTTGTGTGTGCGCAGGAGCCGAGCTCGGCCGGTGGTTTTGAGTTTTTTAGAAATCGCAGTATCAGTTTATCTCAGTCTGCAGACAGCATCACCGGAGGAAAGTTTAACCTGCAGAAGACCTTCAGTATGCCATCAGGACCCTCCTCTAAAGGGTAAAGAGAAAACATTTTCTTAAAACCAATCATCAGAACTCGGATGATAAACATCGTGTGTTTGTGTGTGTATGTGTTTTTGTATGTGTGTGCGTGTGTGTCTTTGTGTGTGTGCGTGCGTGCGTGCGTGTGCGTGTGTGTGTGTGTCTGTGATGTGTGTGCGTGTGTGTGTACGTGTGCGCGTGTGTGCACATGTAGTGGAGACAGGTGGTGTAAAGACAGTGACTCAGCAGAGAATCTCTACATTGATATGATGTTATGGAGACACGCTCGTCGTCTGCTGGAGCAGGTGCGTCTCAGAGATCTGGGCTGTTTCTCTGCTCAGCTGGGCTTCGAGTTGATTGGCTGGTTGTGTCGGGAGAGGACGCGGGTAGCACGCGTCGATGATTTCATCACCGCTCTCAAGTGTCTGCACAAGGACTTCCTGTGGCCATTTCCTGTGATCCCAGCATGCAGCATTAACTCACCGCTGAAGAACGGACGCTGTCGCTCAGGTGTGTGCACCCGTGTGTGTGCGCCCGTGTCTGATGTTTTATTTTTCTGACCTGTTCTCTTTCTCTCATCGCAGTGTTAAATTCACGTCTGCTGAAGTCACAGTCAGCTGACAGTTTGTTGAACAGTGACATGGACACCACACCCCCTCAGGTCTCAACAGCCAATCATACTTGGCTGGATGGTCTGGGGGCGGTGACAAAAGAACTGGACTCTGCATCCTCCCATGGAGCACCACAGACACAAGATGCTTATCTGTCTCCTCTCATTAATAAAGGTGAACATGTGGTGTCTGTCTGTCTTTCTGTGGTCTCTCTCTCTCTCGCTCTCTCTCATATCCTTCTCTCCCATATGTCTCTCATATCTCTCTCTCTCTCTCTGTGTCAGGAGATGAGTGCAGCATCGGATCAGCCACAGATCTCACTGAAACCAGTTCTATGGTGGACTGTGATTGGACGATGGTAGATGAGAATTTCTCCACCCTAAGTCTTAGCCAATCAGAGCTAGAGCACATCTCTATGGAGCTGGCCAATAAAGGTCCTCACAAGTCTCAGGTGCAGCTGAGGTATGTCATGAACACTAACTAGTGTGCAGTATCTTGAGTGAGCATGTGTGCTCAGTCTTAAGTGTGTGTGTTTGTGTTACAGGTATCTGCTGCATGTGTTCATGGAGGCAGGGTGTTTGGAGTGGTGCGTAGTGATTGGTCTGATCTTACGTGATGTCAGTGTCATTAAGCAGGTGATTGGATTTTTGGACAGTCCAGAGGTTCCGACAGAAACGGGTCAGAGCATCCGAGCTGGTCTGATCGCTGTTGACCAGTGGGCTTCATCTGAGTGGTCGGTATCGCAACATTGTTAACAGCTGAACACACACCATGATCCTGTATAATACATCAAGTCTCTCTCTCTGTCTCTCTCTCTCTGTCTATCTCTCTCTCTCTCTCTCAGCCTGGGTTACAAACCATTCTTGAACCTCATTCGACCTCAGCTGATGAATTTGATGGAGGTTCCTGTGGAGCTGGAGCAGCCGGAAGCGTTCCAGTCGACTGGAACGTCTAAACTGTCTGATCCTCCGCTGCAGCCCCGAGCTGAAGATCCTCGAGGTCCGCCAGCATCCGCTCTTTCTCTGGAAGGGTCACCTGGAGCCAACACACGACCCCTGGAGCACACACCTGAGGAGCCAGAGGAGGAGGAGACGCTGGAGGAGGGCACGTATGACTGCACATTATCATGAGCCTTGGCATGATGGGAAATCACCTGTGGATTCAGAGGTGAACTGATCTGAGGACATCTAATCTCAGACACAGACATGTGTTAGTGTGAATAGTGCTGCTCTATTACCATGTTACAACTGTGGGTCTGTTTCCAGATCTGTTTGCGTGTGTGTGTGTGTGCGTGCGTGTTTCTTTTCTTTATCTTGACATGATAGAAACATGAAACCCAACATACACACATATACAAACATACACACACTTGCGCTTTATGTTAAGTTTTCACAGCTCAATAGAGATTTATTTATTGTCATGTTGATAAATTTTACAATTTTCTGTTGGACTCATTTGACTGTTATTCATGAATTATGGCTTCAAATTTTAATGTTAATTGTGGAACATCAGCTGTCATGATGTTTTATTCTGACACAAAACATGATGAGGTTGAATATTTGACTGATGTGTGTCTTGGTGATGTTTTTATCAACAAATATCAGTCACATGTTTAACAGCCCAATAGAGGTTCATATGAAGTGTAACCAGAAGTGAATCTGGATCAGGTTTGTTCTCCTCCAGATGCATTCATTCAACTGACCAATTTATTTTAAGTTTTAGAATTTTATTTGAGTGTGAATACTGACAGTTATACAACAATATTCAGTTTGTGAAGTGATTTTCATTTTCCTGAAGTTCTCAGACTATATTTTACAGAAGATCTGTGAAATTCTACACAAACAAAGATAATGAAGTTGAGATGAATTCAAAGCATGAACGTTTTATGTCAGTAATGACTCATTTATTCAGTTTTACTTTGTGTCTATTTTTGTGATGTTCAGCTGGATGCTGTTGTGGGTTTTTTTTTTAGATTTGAAGATGTCAGTATTATCATTCAGTGTTTTTCCCATTAGCCACCTCATTAATATCACATGGACCAAATCATGTCTTGCACGCACACTCGCGCGCGCACACACACACGCACTATTATATATTTTGAAAGAATGTTGTTTTACTTGATAGATCGACGTTTCAGAGTATTTATCGCGTCTATAATGAGATGTATCTTTTATCTAAAATAACTCACACAAACCAGCTGAGATCTACAAACATCTTAATTGAAACCCCTTTGCAAATCATTTGACCAGACCAGACCAGACCGGTCTTTCTTTTGTTTTTCTTTTTCTTTCTTTTTCTTTCAGTATTTATGTGTAGAGATCAAACTTTGTGTTTTTTGCTGTTCGTATAAGAAACACAAATCACATGCAGGGTTCACACAAACCAAAGACCTGCACAACAGACCCTCAGACCGTGTGTGTGTGTGAGTGTGTGTGTGTGCGTGTGTGTGCGTGTGTGTGCGTGCGTGCGTGCGTGCGTGCGTGTGCGTGTTAGTGTTTGAGCATTGACTGCATGGTACAAAATCCCTTATATTCCTCTGGTGACATTTATTTGCAACTCAGATGTCACAGTAAACCATGACATTATTCTCTTGTTTAATATTAAATGTGTTTTTATATATATATATAATTTTATTTTATTTTTAAGTCTGATTTTTGGTTGTAATTGACTGTGGTGTTGATTTTTTCTCCATCTGTACAGTTAAAAATCTCCTGTCATAATTTTGTGTGTCTGGAGGTCTTCTCAATGCCGTGTACAGAGAGAGTTTGCTGTACTATAAACTGTTTATACTCATTTTCTATATTTTCCTGTACATAAAAGAACAATAAATTATTTTTTAAACATCATGTCTGTTTTGTGTTTGGAGGTGGGTTACAATAACACGCTAACGTTTTATTTCCAGATGCATTTTATCTTGTTCAAAATAAAGCTAATGTTGTGTCTTCTCTGTAAATAGTGCACTTTAAATCAGGCAATGCCGTGAAAACAGAAGCGAGAAGAAAAAATCTGAATAAATACAATAAAATAACTCATATTTTCAAGATATAAAATGTTTTAAGACAAAACAGAAACTAAACAAAAGAAATTGATGGAATGTTAATGATATATTACAGTACTGTGAAATACTCGTTCATGTTTTATCCTTAATGCTAATGAAGTTCCACATGCAGAATAACAATCTGTGTAAATGTCATAAATACCGGTAAGACCTTAATGATGACATCCCATAATAGCACAACATCAAAGACAATGGTCAGCACTGATTCAGTGAGTCATTCAACAAATGATTCAGTAAGTCAGTGGTTTTCATCTCTCAGACTAAGTAATAACGTGTATAAATGTCGAGGAGACCAATGAGACCCTAAAGTTGACATCCCATAATAGCATGAGGTAAATCATAACAAACATGCTGCAAAAGAACCCAGTTTCAAACCGTCATAAAACATTCAAGCAGCTTGTGGTTCTCTCAGTTTTCATTCATTCATTCATTCGTTCATTCATTATTAACATGAAATGTAAAACTCACTATTTTCATGAAATATAACCAAACAATCTTAAAAAAAATCAAGAGGTTTTCATCATTTACATTACATATAAATTATCCAGTGTATCATTTGTGATCAAATCAACTTAATTCAACTGAAATAATTCAACCATTGGAGAATAAAAATAGCAGTCAACAGAAGAGATGAAGGAATCATTACAGTCAGTTTAGCTGCTATCGAGAGTCAGGATGATCATTCATCTATATAAGTTAACTTAAAAATTATAAAAATACATTTCAGGAGTTAAAATCATGTGTGGTTCTGATTCACCCAGTCCAAGAGAGCTCACAAAAAACCCAAAACATGACGTGAAATAAAAGCCATTAACATCACATTTATCGTACTATAGTTGTGTTACACCAATTTGGATAGTCATGTTTAAAGTATCAGTTTAACACAACTGAAATGACAATAATGATAAAATACACGGATCAGCTCCAAAGCAAAAGCTCTGAGAATTAAACATGTTTTAAAGGATAATCCACCCAGATAGAAAATTCCCTCATCATTTACTCACTCATCAAGTTGCTCTAAAGCTGAACAGATTTCCTTATTGTGCTAAACATAAATATATATTTTTGGAAAAATATTATCAACAGAGTTCATCCCTGACTACCATAGTAGAAAAGAAGGTTTTACAAAACCAGACACATACCTCTGCTTTCAGTAGCTCTTATTATTGTGCGCAATAAAAGTTGCTCGCTAAACTTCCAAATATATTTCGTTGTGTTTAACAAAACAAAGAAATTGTAATTTTTTGGCAGGGCTAAATAATGACAGAATTTTCATTTTTGGGTGGAGTATGCCTATAACTGTCATGAGAAACAGATCACGATAAAAAATGATTTATAAAAAACAAGATTTTCAAGCTAAAAAATAAAGAGGAACAAACACTATCAGTTGGTGCATGTGACATGACTTTTGTACCACAGTGATGAAGGAGTTCAGTATCTGTACATGTGATATGTGCTGACCCATGACGACGGAAAAACCCAGTCTGGAAATTTCTTCAGTAAAGACTCCAACGGCTCTGAGCTCCGATCGGGACTGGAGAAATAATGAGCCGAGAGAGCCAGAGAGATCATTCCCTCATCAGTGAACACTTCTGAGGGCTCATGCGGCTAAAACACACACAGACACACACACACACACACACACACACACACACACACACACACACACACACACACACACACACACACACACACACACACACACACACACACACACACACACACACACACACAGACACACACACACACACACACACACACACACACACACACACACACACACACACACACACACACAAATATATAAAAAAACTAATCAACATACCATCATAGAGAGACCAGAGAGAGACCAGAGAGAGAGAGACCAGAGAGAGAGAGACCAGAGAGAGAGAGACCAGAGAGAGACCAGAGAGAGAGAGACCAGAGAGAGACCAGAGAGAGAGAGACCAGAGAGAGAGAGACCAGAGAGAGAGAGACCAGAGAGAGAGAGACCAGAGAGAGAGAGACCAGAGAGAGAGCGAGAGAGAGAGAGAGACCAGAGAGAGACCAGAGAGAGAGAGAGACCAGAGAGAGACCAGAGAGAGAGAGACCAGAGAGAGACCAGAGAGAGACCAGAGAGAGATAGACCAGAGAGAGACCAGAGAGAGAGAGAGAGACCAGAGAGAGACCAGAGAGAGAGAGACCAGAGAGAGAGAGACCAGAGAGAGAGAGACCAGAGAGAGAGAGACCAGAGAGAGACCAGAGAGAGAGAGAGAGAGAGAGAGAGAGAGAGAGAGAGAGACCAGAGAGAGACCAGAGAGAGAGAGACCAGAGAGAGAGAGACCAGAGAGAGAGAGACCAGAGAGAGACCAGAGAGAGACAGACCAGAGAGAGAGACCAGAGAGAGAGAGACCAGAGAGAGAGAGACCAGAGAGAGAGAGACCAGAGAGAGAGAGACCAGAGAGAGACCAGAGAGAGAGAGACCAGAGAGAGAGAGACCAGAGAGAGAGAGACCAGAGAGAGACCAGAGAGAGACAGACCAGAGAGAGAGACCAGAGAGAGAGAGACCAGAGAGACCAGAGAGAGACCAGAGAGAGACAGACCAGAGAGAGAGACCAGAGAGAGAGAGAGAGACCAGAGAGAGAGAGAGAGAGAGAGGGAGAGACGAAATAAATCTCACCTGAATCTCAAACCAGAAGATCCAGGCAGGTGTGTCCAGACCATGAGAATAAAAGATAAAATATTCTCCACCTAGATCAAACTGTGGTGTCCCGTCACCGAACGACCAGCGGCTCAGAGACGTGCCCACACGCGGCCGCAAATATAGAGACATGTGAGACGGTCCTGAGACAGACACAAAACACCTTCATGAATAAAATCCATGACTGTCTGTGATGTCATGATGCCCGCTTACCTTTAGCCTGAAAGGTCATTTTTACTGATCCCCAGCTGGTCTCCTCTCGGGATAACATCTGAAACTCCAGCGGAGATCTGAGAGAAACTTCAGGAGCTGGAAGATACCAATTTTTCCTAAAACAAAACCATGTTCCCGATGTGTTCATTCACTGTCTCAGAATGTCCAATATATCTCAGAGAAACTCACC
>CM065674.1:1983303-1998303 GCA_033220385.1 Triplophysa yarkandensis
GAGAAATCCTCCCCGAGATCTTGAGAAGGACTGTTTTGGGTTTATGTGTTGCTGTTGTTGTTGGGTTTGTTGTGTACCTGGACTGTTGGCCACAGAGTCAAAGTGACAGTTTGCGAGCATGAAGTGTTGTGCGCCGATCTTAGGCTCCAACTTCACAGCGATGTTTGTCACACGGTCATAATAACTGGTGAATCCTCCCAGAAAATCAATACTGAATGATCCGGTGGGTCTCTGAACATCTACAGTGATCCTGTGAGGACCGGACACGCTCTCCATGCGGATCTCTTCGATCTGATCCAGAAGATAATTCACCGTCAGCAGCTCATTCTCAACACTTCCCACCGTCCGAGGACCAACACTCGTCAGCTGGTCCAAATGCTTCCTGTTACCAAACACGATAAACACACAAAAAAGAGTGAAGGTCATGGCACACACTGTAGTGAAGTGAAGTATTGACAAGTGTGGTGTTCCATGCTTGGAATTTGTGCTCCGCATTTAACCCATCCAGTAAGTGAACACACACACACACACACACACACACACACACACACACACTGTGAACACACACTCGGAGCAGTGGGCACCTGCGGCGCCCGGGGAGCAGTGGGGGGGGGTGCCTTGCTCAAGGGACTCACTTCAGTCGTGGTATTCCCGCTTTATTATTATTATTGTTATTATTATTATTATTTTTTATTATTGATATTATATTGTTATTACTATAATTATTATTATTATTATTATTATTATTATTATAACTGTTATTGTTATTATTATTATTAATAATTTTTTATTATTATTATTATTATAACTGTTATTGTTTTTATTATTATTATTATTATATTGTTGTTATTATTATTATTGTTATTATTATTATTATAATTATTGTTGTTATTATTATTATTGTTATTATTTCTATTATTGTTATTATTTGTATTATTATTATTATTATTTGTATAATTATTATTATTATAATTATTATTATTATTATCATTATTATTATTATTTTTATTATTGTTATAATTATTATAATTATAATTATAATTATTATTATTGTTATTATTATTTTTTATTATTATTATTATTATTGTTATTATTATTGTTGTTGTTATTATCATTATTATTATTATCATTGTTATTATCATTATTATTATTATTATTATTTATATTATAATTATTATAATTATAATTATTATTATTATTGTTATTATTATTTATTATTATTTATATTATTATTATTATTATTATTATTTGTATCGTTATCATTGTTATTATTATCATTATCATTATTATTATTATTATTATTTATATTATTATTATTATTATTATTATTATTATTATGGTATGGATTGTCACCTGGCCCGGATGGCGTTAAACTCTCCTGTGGATCTGATGACGAGCTGTTGTAGTGACGTCACCACCAGAACCCACAACAAACACACAAACCCAAACACGAGCAGCCCACCCGTGACCTCAGACAGCAGCTGTGAGCTCACTTCCGGTTTGTGTTTGCGCTTCCGTCCCGCAGTTTGTGTTCCGTTGAGTCCGCTCTGAGGGTTCTGAGGGTTCTGAGAGGCTTTGGTTCTGCGGACAGTGGAGTCTCTCTCCATCATGACTGCTGCTGTCAGTGTGACGACAACCTCAGAGGGACAAACTTCATACACACCAGTAACCCCGCCCCCTCTGACCTCTGACCCCGCCCACTCACAGACACGTGCTGCCCCCTGCTGTACACTGGAGAAAGCACCTGTCAGACGTCACGAAAGAACAAAGGTCCTAACACCTAACCGTGAGTGTTTTATCCTCAATGTGTAGCTCATATGAATCACACACACTCTCCAGTGCTGATGTCTTTCTATATATATGAGTCATCATGATACACACAGTTGGTGCAAAGTGATCAGAAGATTAAAACAAATGTGCATGATAAAAAGAGCTACACGTTTAACAATAAATGTTTGAGTGTAATAAATCACTAAATGTTAAGTGACACATGCATGAAATGTATTTTCTCTACTGAAGGAAATAAAGTTTCTTTATGCGTTATCCAGCACATGTATGTTTCATATTTATCTGAATCAAGAACTGTATCCTGACGAAATATTTAAAATCGCATTAATAAAGCAATAATTCTGTAAAGTCCCTCTGTACAGTTTTCTTTCTGTCTGTCTCTCGACGTTGTGTCGAACTGACTGTATGGGGTTTGAATATCAGAAACTATCGAACTTAAATTTGAAAAACTCATATTTTCCGGCTACATCTAACTCACTAACTCACTACTTTTCTAACCTACTCACTCTATCAAAAAATAAATAAATTAATTAATTAATTAATTAAATAAATAAAAAAAATTTATATATACTTTTTGTAACTTCTCTCTCTGTGTAACTCGGTAGCATTGTTGTAGCACTTGTTCACCTATTGTTGTATCGGCTATTTACCGCTTCATTGTCTCCTCGACTATTGTAAGTCGCTTTGGATAAAAGCGTCTGCTAAATGACTAAATGTAAATGTAAATGTAATGTAAATGAAAGGCCAATGAAATTGATGAATGAAATTTGCATGTCATTCCCCGCCCGTTCGTACTGGTATAAAATGGAAGATGGCGTGCTCGTTCATCACACCCCAATGTTGCGGTTGGATGAGTGGTACCTAGGATCTGAGCGTGGTCAGAAACTCTGCTCTGCCCCGGTGCCATTCTGCCCAGAGGTGCGTGAGGAGTCATGGAAAGTCAGACCTTGCACAGGGAAAGAGATCGAACCTCTAATCTTCCTGTCTCAGCTCCTGCACACATGTCAAATGCTTTACAGGCCAGCACAGTGGCTAGAACGAACAATCTGTGTCTCCTGCACGATCCTGTTTGCCCAAAACCCTCCAGGTTCCTCTATCCTCACTGAGAGGAGACGATTCCTCCAGGCAGAGGTGGCGACACTTTTGGCAAAAGAAGCTATCGAATCCGTTCCTATAGCTGAGATGTCGTCTGGTTTCTACAGCCCGTACATCACCGTCGCATAAAAAGTGGGGCGTTGCACCCTCTTCTGGATCTGTGTTTCTTGAACCGCTTTCTCCACAGACTGCCCTTAGAATGCTAACACATAAGCATGTCCTCGAGTCTGTCAGACGAGAGGCGTGGTGTGGAACCAGACGCTGTCACTATGTCAATTTCAGAGGCTCCTGGGATGTATTACCTCCTCGACCGGGGTTGATACACATGCAAGCGCACAAAGAGTCGGATTCTGAGGAGAGCATGGCACACTGGCACCAGGTGGATTGTCATCAGGCCTCGGTGTCTCTGAACCCTAGCCCCCTGGTCTTCCATGAGCCATCTATGAGCGGGAGTCCCCCTCGGGCAGGTTTTGAGGCGTGGTGTTATCAGATGCCACCCTGCTGGGCTCTGGTGCAGTGTGCAGCGTGCAGCGTGATGCAACTTTGGGTAGACATGCTGGCCCATAGGAGGTTTCAACCTCTCATACAGATTCCGCCTCACGGAGAGTGGCAATTTGAATAGGAAATGGTTCAGACCGGCCCAGGTAGACCGTTTTGCCTTGCTGACCAACTCCCATTGCCTGCTTTTCACGGATTTTGCAAGAGTCATACAGACATTAGACAGGGAGCTCCGCAGGACGTACGCTAGTGAAAGTGCCTTCTTTCCTTTTCAGGTCAGTCAGCGTGCTCTTTAGCCCTAAGGGTAAGTACAGACACACTATCCATCAGTAATCACCTCCCTTGCAACGGCCCGGGCAGAGCAGCCCTGTCTACCAAGCTGGATATCGAAGAGTTCCCCCTTCCAGGCGAATCCCTTTATTCAGCTAGTGCTCCATGTGTAGTGACTTCCACCTCAGGGACGGTCCCACATGATGTATTTTCTCACTCATGATTCCCCTGCCAGGCAAATCTTGGATCTTCCACTCATGTGGTTCTCCTCACAAGGGTAGCTAACACACTTTTCTCCCATGAGTTCTTCCCCATTGGCGAGACCATGTGGTAATCTCCACATAACAACCCCCCATGGCAGGATGTGGCCTTCATAGCACACTCCCTCCTTGTGAAGCAGCGTTTCCCAGTGTCGTTCATGGTCAGGCGACCATCTCGCTGGTAGAGATTACAAGCCCACTGCCTTGGGCGACTGGTAAGACCTCTTTCCTTTCCTCAAAGCTCTGATGACGTCTTACCATACTCCACTGAATGGTTACGATTTTGCAAGAAGCGCTCAACTTTGACCCGCTCAGGCCTATCAGTGTGGCTCCGGTGGAGATCATGACACGGTGTAGGGCTGAGGCATGTTACATACGATCCCCACACTGTCGATCGGATGTAACTCTTGGGTCTTTGATGGAGGGAACGAGACGTTGTGTCCTTCATGCCAAACCGACGTGTTCCCACTGCAGGGTTCCAGATACATACTCACGTTCCTCAATACAAAAGGTGATAAATAAGCACACAATCTACCCTTTTATACCCGTATGTAAATGTCACCATACTGTTGGTTCGATACAAGGTCTTGTTCCCTCCATCAGGGAACCGGGGTTACATCTGTAACCTAGACTTTTCCTCTGCTACAGAAACACATCTAGCTTCTCGGGGCTTATTTTCAAAACACATATAGGACAAGCGTGAAAAATACATCACAATAAAAAAAACTAAAAGAAAATGTTTTTACATTGCAATATATAACATTTTATACATATATCTATATTGAAAAATGATTACATTTCAGAGTTCTAAGCCATAATAGCATACCTTGATTTATAACTGCTGAATGTTTATAATTGAAACACTTTTAACCAGAATGGACATAAAGAAGTGAAGTTATTGTGGTTAATAGTGAGGCTGAGCTGGTCAGCAGACAGTCAGACCTCTGAGGAGTGATGGAGGGGATCATTCACTTCAATGCTTTCAAATGAGGGAGCTGAACCCGTGACAATCATAAGAACTTTACAGAGAGAGAGAGAGAGAGAGAGAGAGAGAGAGAGAGAGAGAGAGAGAGAGAGAGAGAGAGAGAGAGAGAGAGAGAGAGAGAGAGAGACCAGAGAGAGAGAGAGAGAGAGAGAGAGAGAGAGAGAGAGAGAGAGACCAGAGAGAGAGAGAGAGAGAGAGAGAGAGAGACCAGAGAGAGACCAGAGAGAGACCAGAGAGAGAGAGAGAGAGAGAGAGAGACCAGAGACCAGAGACCAGAGACCAGAGACCAGAGACCAGAGAGAGAGAGAGAGACCAGAGACCAGAGACCAGAGAGAGAGAGAGAGAGAGAGAGAGAGACCAGAGAGAGACCAGAGAGACCAGAGAGAGAGAGAGAGAGAGAGAGAGAGAGAGAGAGAGAGAGAGAGAAAGAGACCAGAGAGAGAGAGAGCGAGAGAGAAAGAGACCAGAGAGAGAGACCAGAGAGAGAGAGAGAGAGAGAGAGACCAGAGAGAGAGAGACCAGAGAGAGACCAGAGAGAGACCAGAGAGAGAGAGAGAGAGAGAGAGAGAGAGAGACCAGAGACCAGAGAGAGAGAGAGAGAGAGACCAGAGAGAGACCAGAGAGAGAGAAAGAGAGAGAGAGAGAGAGAGACCAGAGAAAGAGAGAGAGAGAGAGACCAGAGAGAGAGAGAGAGAGAGACATTCACACTCTGTCAGACTTCAGTGAGGTTCATCATCACAGTTTCTGTGGAATTTATTACTTTCAATCTTCAATCGGGTAAGATCAGATTCTCTGTCTCAAACACACCGGATACATTACATGAATTTTTACTGTTTAAATGTCTCTTTATAATAATGAAAGAAAACTATTTTATTTATGGTTTTGCATTATGTCAAACAATTAATCGTGATAATTTGCATCCACAATAAAAGTTCATGTTTACATATCAAATGTCTTTGTACAGTGGGTGTATTCATTTGGAAAGACATTCACATACTTGTATGAGTAATAGGGTAATATTGATATGGTAATATTGATATAAAGGTAATATTTTGATTATAATTTAGATAGATCATTTATTAATATTCTCCAGTAATTGAATGTATATATAATTGTTTGAAATGTGTATATTTGATCATTTTCTTAAATATGTTCGTATATGTATATAAGTGTTTATAAACACAAAATGAATACACACAATACACAGATGTATATCATGTAAACACAAACTTTTATTGGAGGCGATTCATTGTGACGATTAATTAAAAGTCCTATTATAAATGTCTTAAAGAAAATAAATACAAACAGCATTTATTACAGTGTAATATCACAGTACTGTGTGTTATATAATGTATGTTTTCAGTGATTAGAGTATGGCACTTACAATGCTGCAGGTCATGGGTTTCATCCACGGATTGGACATTCTTAGAATGTTTAGTACGATGTGATGTGTGTGGCTGGGAATAAAAGTGAAATATAATGTGTTTGTGTTTTTATCACTTGTGTAGGGATTTGTCAGCATGTCTTACGGTGGCTCGGGTTCAACATCTCGAGGTGAATTCAGTGTTCACTTCTCCAGCAGACGAGGAGGAACAATCAGAGCAGAAGAGTCAGTCTGCAAACACACAAACATAAAAGACATCATCATAATCAGAAATAATCAGAAGTGTGTGTGTGTGTGTGTGTGTGTGTGTGTGTGTGTGTGTGTGTGTGTGTGTGTGTGTGTGTGTGTGTGTGTGTGTTCAGAGCTGCAGGTATCACTCTCCTGGTTGTGTTTCTC
This sequence comes from Triplophysa yarkandensis, assembly GCA_033220385.1. Classification (NCBI taxonomy): domain Eukaryota; kingdom Metazoa; phylum Chordata; class Actinopteri; order Cypriniformes; family Nemacheilidae; genus Triplophysa; species Triplophysa yarkandensis. The sequence continues at coordinate 1,989,980 of CM065674.1, forward strand.
ACCGCTCTCATGATTCTGGGATGTTGGTTCTACCGCAAGCGTAGTGGATACAAAAAGATCCTGGTGAGATCACAAGTGTTAAACTGATCTCAGAGCAGTTCCGAGTCTAAAATAGGATGTCTGATGCTAAAATCCGTACACACAAACACACAAAAGCATTCTGCTGTAGCATGTTAGATGTACAGGATGACTGTAGAAAACATGATTGTGTGTGTGTTTAGAATGGACAATCATGGAGAGAGATGATGAGATCTGGGCGATACGCTGAATCCGGATCAGGACAACAAAACAAAGTGGCACTGAATGAACTCAGCAGCGTTCACACGGTGGTAAAACCAACATTTCACCCTCTCCCACATTTGATATTCTAAGAATATGAGTATTCAAGCTGTTCTTGCCCAGAATTCCACAGGGGATAAAGGAAACATGTGACCCGCTGTGGGCAGCATGTGTTTCAGTCATTAGTTGTTTTGTGAGAATTCTCCAGCAGTTAAATCTCTGAAATATGTCACCGGCTGTATTGAATGCTGTGATGCTGTATGATCCGAGTCTAACAGTTGATGAACATTTATTGGTGTATTCCATCAGTTTTATGGTCATGAGCGTTTGCTTTTATATTGCTGTTTTATACGTTTTTTTAATGTTCTTTTGTAGACTCCCAACGCTCCTCCAGCTTATGAGAAGATCATGTCTGGATCTTCACCTCCACCTTATTCACCATAAAGAAACGACTGAAGAGAAAACAGCTCGGCAATTCTTTCTTGACATCTCGTGTTCTGTTCCTCACTTCCACTCATGAACCACACAGACATCTTTAATATTAACAACAGATGACAGATGTACGGTATATAAAAAAAGTTATTGTTTGAGTTGAAGTTATTTTAAATATGAATTAACTTATGTCTAGGGTATATATAGTCAAGATGTCTTAAGTTCATTTCTGCACATATTATTAAAAACACAGACACAGATAAGATAATAATGTTTTTAACATTTGAATTATTTTCAGCTTTGCAGCTCAAAGTGAATCTATGAGGAATTTCACTGTGTGTTTTCTGCAATGGAATAAAAACCTTTCAGCAAAAAATAAAATAAAATGTTTATCTTTACTAACTGTTCTTTTGAAAAAGGTTGCAACTAGAACCTTAAACAAATAAAACCATAAGAATGTTAAAGCGATCATGAAAGTTATTTCTTCCTCTCGTCATTAGGTTACCAACATTATTCGAAATATCTTCTTTTATGTTTCAAAGGAAAAAAAGCCCTAAAGGTTTACAATGGGAAGACGGAGACTAAATCGAGATTGCATTTTCATTTTGAGTGAAATATCGATTGAATAGATTGTTAGATCGTAGGATCTCAATCGTTTAAAAGCAAGCTTGGTGTTTGTGTATAAGATGATGAAATTCTGACTTAGAGTATAGACAAACATGTTAGATTTTTATTTTTTTCATTCTTCACTGTTTTGATTATTTATTTTTATCATTATTATATAAGTTATTCTGTTTCCTTCCTATTATTTCATTAGTTGAGTGTTGTATTGTCTTCACAAGCAGTGGTGAGCGAGATGAAGTTAGAATGAGCGTAAGAAAACAAGGAGCTTTTAAAGCTAAACAGACTCTGAGTATCTGATGGAGCTCTGGACAGAGGAACTCTAGAATCCACATCTCAACACAACTAGGATTTTCTTCTTTTCTAGTAAACTTCTCATTTGATATTTTATTGATCTCATTTATTATTTTTATTTTAACACTTCTTCATCATGTGTCTGATATCCTTCACTTCACCTCTGTATCTACCTGATACTCTAATTTGGATCGATAAGGTCTGCAATTTATATCCATAGTTGAACCTACCTTCAATATCAAAAGATAAGAATAGAAATCTTGCCGTATCTATCAAGACAGAGTACACAAAATTAATTTCTTCAGTCATAAATATGTCCTGTTTAATCATGTTTTATACAAACACAGAATAAAAGTATACGATAATACTCAACACACTGAATGACTGCAGAAATACAGACTGAATATGAATAAATTCATGAATACTGCTAGAAAACATTTAAACTCTTGAATGAAGTACAAAAGCATCAGTCAAACAAACACAGTTTCTATATACACGACTGGCCTTTAGAAATGTCTATTCTTCATGAAACCACAGCGGATGTGTGTAGAAAACTGTGAACAGTCTTTGATGAATCCATAACACGTTCACTGGTTTTGCTGATGTGAGTCAGGTGATGCTGATGTTTGGATTAGATTTAAAACAGCTCCATCAGGACTCAACATCAGTTTACTGTTGTTAGTTATCTGTAAAGCAGATGGACTTTGAGTTTGTGTTTGTTGAGGTAAAACAACAGTCTTTCCAATAGTTCCAGAGTGCAGCGCTCTGATTGGCTGACAGGATGGTTTTGATGAAGGAACATTGACGACAGGTGTGACCAGACTGGTGTTTGGACATCCGATAGACATTCTCGATACAGTGCTGCTCATGAGTGCATTTTGGGAAATCACAGATGGTACTGACTGTGTTTGGGGTGACTGTAGAATCGTTCCAGATGTTGTGCTCAGTAAACGTCCCTGTGGAAGAGAACAGCTACTCACGCTTGGTGACTGCTGAACCATCAGACCTTTACCAAACACAGGAAGTCTGCCAACATGAGCCAAACTGGGTTCTGATGACACAGCAGCATGTGAGAGAAGTGAAGATCTGACTCTTGATGTGGTGGGAGATGGTAGTCTGACCTGTGACTGCTGTGAAACGTTAAGACCTCTAACACAGGACTCCTGAGAGACACCTGGACATGGGCTGGAGATGAGCAAAACATGACTGCCAGCACCAAGACCTTGAGGAGGAAGAATAAACCTGGTGTTATTGATGACAAGTTGAGTTCCTGGAGCAAGAGGAGCGCTGGTGTTGATCACAATCTTCTCCTGAACACTTCTTACTACAGGAGATGATGTTTGTGTTTGTGTTGACGTCACAGGTGTCATGTTTATAGATGAGGGTAATGTGCACCGTGATGAGTTTGTAGTGTCTTTGTTAATCAAACTTCCTGAAAGTGAGGATAACAAATCTGAAGAAGAGCTGCCGACGGCTAAACTGGATGTCTTGTTCAGAACATTGAGTACAGGTGATGTGGACGTGTCCTTCACCACACACAAAAGTTCAGAGGAGGCCATGTGACCCGTGCCCAATGACGAGAATGTGAACGTCTTCCCATCAGCAGAGATTTTGAGAGCACTATCATTGGATTCATTTCTTCTTTTCCTCCTCTCGTCCATTTGCAGAACACTTGATGCTGATGTCACAGGTTGGGTTTTAGTGGAGACTGTAGTCACGGGTGATGTGTTCTTGTGTGTGCTAAGTATTTGAGGTGTCAGTCCTGGTAAACTGAAGTTCTGAATGTTCATTACTGGAACAGAAGTACTGGGAATCACCTTTAAAGCTTCAAGTGCTGGTGAAGAGGAAACACTGACCACTGAAGATGACGCCGTTTGTGGAATGACAGGTGTCGAGTTGTGCGAAACGGAGGGGTGATTCACAAACATGACCTTTGACCCTGGCGCTGTATACGCCACGGAGGTCGCGGCAATCTTTGTTGCAGATGTGTTTTGAAGGAACACTTTCTGATCTGAAGTCTGCTGTGGAGCTTTCACAATACATTTAGAGACAGAATTCTGCACGTCCTTAAGAGTTCTAAGCAAACTCTCATTGCTTTGGTTTGTGGATTTACTACATGCGCGATCAGATGTTTCTTTCCCGTCAGAGCATAATGTATTTATGGGAGGTAAATATCCAGTGCTCAGGGTGTCTGGAACAGTCTGTGATGTAGATTTGGAAGCACTTGACATCAGAAAGGCTTGAAGTTGTGGAGAAATAGTAAAAACAGGACTGTGTGGTAATGTAGCCGTTCTGTTTTTGTCTGACATCTGTACTTTCACCACTCCTGTGTTTCCTCCTCTGGTCGTGACAAGAATGGACTGTGAGTCTCTGATGCACACTGTCCTGAGCTCTTGTTTAGTGTCAGGTGTGGGGGATGTGGTTGGTTCAGTAGTTGTTTTAGACTCAGCTGGTGGTAACGTTCTTAATGTAGGTAAGACAGTCGCTGGTGGGGTTTTGATGTCAACTATATCTTTCAGCAGAGGTGTCTTCATCTCAGTGCTCTGAATCAACAGATTAGAAGGTAAAATGACAACCTGTTGTGTTAGTTTATCCTCTGATTTGTCATGTGATTTGTTGATTCTCCTAAGAAGCCCAACACCTCCTGCAGTCTTATACACGAGAGGACCAGTGCTGTCTGATGTCTCTGTTGATGTCGTGCAGAAGGGATGAGAGTGGGACGTTGCTGTGAAGGTAGCTGAGGGTTGGACAGATGGGGTTGATGTCAGGTCAGCAGCACTGGGATGATTTATTAAGGTCACTTTGTTTCCAACACTCTTAGCCAGCAGTGCCTGGATGGGTTTGTACGTCTCCTGAACGCTCTTCACACAATCAGATAACACTGAACATCTTTCAAAAGCTTGTGTGTTTACTGTTGTTTCATCACTGACACTTAAAGTCCTGGTCTCAGGTTTGCTTTTCTTTAGTGTGCTCATATCCTCGTTTATTGTGTGACGGCGTTTTGAAGAACGTGTGAAGGGTCCCGTCTCATTACCTGACATCATGACTTCAGATCTTGATTTATGATTCACAAGCTGATTTATGTGATCTGTAAACATCAACATCACAAAACTCACATAAGAAATGAAAAACAATTATTCAAATGTAAATATAAAAGCATCAACGTTTGAGTATCTTCACCCAGAATATTCATTATGTACAATAGAATGATAAGTCACAAACAATTATTTTTTACATTAATCTTAGTTTTATGTTTTATTTAAGGGATCTGAATGTTCAAGAATACTGTTATAATGAGTGTACACAATCAAATTAAACACACTGACCTGCAATGTCGGAATCTTCATTCATGGATCTGATGTCCTCTTGTAGTTCTCTTGTTTTCTGTGAGGACAACAAGACATCTTTACACAATCCATCCTCTGTGTCCGCTGTATCCAACTGTTCCCTGATAAAGTTCTCATATTCAGGGTGTTTTCTGAAATCATCACACTCCTTTTTCAAGCGTACTCTGTTGTGAACAAAAACAGAGAGACATTAACAAAGCTTTTGCAGCCTTGAGCTACAAACAGCCCCGGAATCAGTCAAGTGTGGTCGTCTCTGAGTATTACAATGAAAAAAATCTAACTTGTCTCACAGTTACAGTCAATATTATACAAATTTATATTTTTATTACACAAGTTTTATATTTTAACTGAATATTTTAACATGATCAGGTAACATGAAGTGAATGGATGATGTTTACTGCAGATTCATGTTTATTCATCTTTACCTGTTCTTCTGAAAGGCCTTGACCAGTTTGGGTTCCCATGGCAACAGTTCGTTCAGCAGCCGTATCAGTGTGATGTGCAACTCTTTCACAGTGGATCGCTTGTGTGGCCGTCTTCCCTGAAACACACACAACCTCTACAGACCTGCTTTCACTACTTTTCATGGTTTCTGTGTGCGTGCGTGTGTGTGTGTGTGTGTAGGTGGGTGAGTAGGCGTGTGTTGTGAGTGTATGAGTATGAGTAAGTGTTCCCTCCCTTACTAACAGATTTCTTTTTGGTGCTGTTAATTTCATCCAGTTCATCTTCAGTTCGACTGATGAGACGTCTGAGATCATCCAGACTGGAGCACACCAACTACACAAAAACACAAGCAGTTTAAACACAATACTGCTGATCATGAACATTATTCTGATGAATGTCACCTGAAATGATGGTTCCAGCGGCAGCAGCAATGATCCACTTCTTCTCTTAGGGTCAAACACTTTCCCTAAACACACGTAACAAACATCATTAAACTTTAACAATTGCTTTTATAATTTCTTTCTATTAAAGTGTGTGAAACAAAACAATGAAACTACAATTTCACAACTGATGTAAGAACACATTATACTATTCTTAACCATTTCAATCCAAAAGATCAAATAGACAAGTGCATTATGTGATGACACTAGATTATAGGATAATAGGTTGTCTGGGTGTTGCTAAAATGTTTAGTAGGTTGCAACACATTTGTAAAGACTTATCACTTATCTATTGTGCCATAAGATTTTGAGGTGCTGTGTTGGTTGCTAAGCATTGTTCTGCTGTTGCGAAGGTATTTTGGCATGTATGTTTTCAATCTCTACCTGACTGATGATGTCATTAGTGTTAAACAGACATGTAAACTTACTAAGTTTGTGTTTCTTTATTCTCTGTAGATGTTTTTTAACTCTCTTATTCTTCATGTTGAGTTTTCTTGTGTTTGTCTTCCTCACGTTCAACTCGCTCTTCTTTTTTCTCTTCTTTCTTTTTGTATGCGTTTCCTTCGTGGAGTCGTCTCGTCTCTGCCGGTTGATTTCCGGCTGGATGTGGTTCCAGATCTGACAGTGAGAACAGCGGTGGGCCGATGTTTCAGAACATTCTTTACAGGGATGTTCTAGAGTCAGTGCTTGAGATTTGCCTTTATAACAGCTGTTTCCTACTCTTAAGCATGGCTCAACGTCAGACGACTCGCTCTCTTCTTTATTAAGTTCAATCTGTTGAACACTTACTGAAGCTTCTGTGTATTGTGAAGGGATGCTGGAGGAGCATTTTTCGCTCACTTCCTCTCTGTCATGAGATGAATCCTCTTTATGACCCCACCCACACACCTCTGTGCTGTCTGAGCTGTTGTTCTTTAATTTAACACCATCTACATTATTCACCTCCTCCTCCTTGACCTCTGAGACCTCAGATCTCTGGACGCTGAATGACAGAAGAGGAAACTCCATCGGGAGACATGGACTCTGGCAGTAGATCCTCAGGTCCGCGCCGCAAAAGTGTGGAAAGTGAATGTAGGCATTCTCCCGACCGTCATAGCCCAGAATGGACTCACGACACTCGTGAATGGGCTGACCAAGAACGGCGTCCTGGACGTCTTTCTGTGTCTCATACACATGATCACAGAGTCCCTTGAGAAGCCAAACGCGCTGGTTAAATGGCAGCAGGTGGAACGGCGTCTCCTCTAGTGGATTTTCCTCTCCAACCGTCCAGAAGAACTTGTGACTGAGACCGAGCTGTTCGGCTCGCGATACTTGATCTTCAGCCCTGCCGATCGACCGATACCAGTACTGAACTTTCAAGCGAAGCTCTGCCTCCCACTTCCTGTAGGGCAGTGTGGGACGACGGTGAAGGGTGGATCTTTTGTGTGAAGGGCAGAGAAGAGAGGTCATGACCTTCGATAGGAAAGAACTACAGCGAGGCACCAGTAAACATCGCTCCAGCTCATAGAACACAATCTCTGGGAGGTTCAGGGCCGTCTGAGCCAGACACAAGAAGTGACCGATGGCTGGCAGCTCCCACATTCTGTGAACTGACCATGGTTCTGCGAGAGAAAGTAATGAATTCTCCCATTCCTCCAGCTCTTGAGCCGAAACCTCCTCTGCCTCTTTCTTCTCCTGCTCTCGCTGCCTGAACAACAAAGAGAAAAGATAAGTGAAGAAAAAACCCAGAAGGACTACATTAGATCATCTCACCTTTTCTCTTCTTTGACTCGCTGCAGCTCCTCTAGTCTCAATGCTTGAACCATTATAGACTCACTGCCACCCACAGTAATGGCCGCGAGGTTTCGTGGAACTGAACGTCGTCTAGTTGACATGCCTGCCGGGGCTTTCTCATCCTCTGTGCCAAAGCGTCCTCCAGATGTGACAGCCAGTGTGGTTTTCTCCCTCAGTGTCCTAATGAAGAATAAAACACAGTACATCAATCAGCGACCATGCATCAAACTACAGTCTCTATGCTTTGAAGCAGAACTTTCGAGTTCGTGAATGAGCATTGTCTAGCATGTAGACGACACTGCAGAGTCATGTCTTTACTTCTGATGAGATGATTTAATACGCTTTTCCATTAGTTAAGCTTCAGCTGTCTTTTAATTTGCTCATATACACTTTATGGTCAGTCTTCTTCAACATCATTAAGTTGATATTTCTAACGACTCTAGCTCAGAACATAACAGATCAATGTCTCCCGATCATTTACCTGGGTAACAGAGTGAGCTTTTGCTCCAGAATCACTTCTAGTTTCTGAGCCTGTTTGGACATCCAGTGATGGACTCCATGCACGCGGTAACAGCTCTCTAACATCAGTCTGAAATCAGCCACAAACGCTGTAATTGACTCATACTCTCCATTCACAAACTTATCATCTATGGTTTTGAAACACATCTGATCCCCCTGTGATGCGGGGCAGAGA
>CM065674.1:2003303-2005803 GCA_033220385.1 Triplophysa yarkandensis
AATGTAAAGTCACGCTTGATGTTTGTAACGCACATAACACTGTGAGATTCTGGACAGGTGTCGTGAGATTGGTTCTCATTCTGAACTCATTTTTATGAACATATTTTTTATGGTTCAGGCAGAGAGAATGTGCTACTCAGAAATGAACCCTGATGAAGCGCTCAGTGGTGGAGTCTCAGCATCCGTTGGTTTGATGTCACGGTTCTGGAAGTTTCTCTGGTTTATTTTGAGGTGAGCTGTCGTTGAACACAAGGCTGGTCAGGCTGGTGTTGGCGCTGGTTTGGGGTTCAGATGAAGTGCATGATAAAGCATCGCTTGTGCGCAGAGCAGATTCATGTCCGTATTTAAAATACAAGCTCATCGTCCTTTGCTGTAACCAGGAAAAAACTGATCCAGGAGTAGCTGGAGGGTTTTATTTAGGGTCATGCTGTAGTCTTTGCCCAGGTCGTGACGGCAGGCAGGGCAGGTGAACACCTCTGCTCGGAATGACCTCTGCAAACAGGTCTGGAGTCAGAGAACAGACTGACGTTACTGACCAGTCCACAACATTTACGTTCAGACATTTAAACAACAGTGTCAGTTAACATCTGTACTCGGTTCAGTGAATGGTACTCATAACAGAGTTTGATTGACAGGTGTCAGCGGCATATGTTCACCTTGCAGACGTTGTGTGAGCACTCTGTGGTGACTGGCTGGTAAGCTAACTCCTGACAGCACACACACATGAACATCTGCTCCACCTTACGCAGGAAGTTCTGTAGGACAACAGGAAGGTAACAGGAAGTTGGTGTGTGATGATGTGTGTGTGTGTGCGTGCGTGCGTGGGTGGTTGGGTGTGTGTGCATGTGTGTGTACCGGTCCCTCCACGAGGAAGCTCAGAGCTTCATCCCACAGTTTTCTGTTGGGTTCGTCCACCTGTATGAGATCTTTCTGTTGCTCTGACAGAACAAACGCTTCCACGTCCTTTAAACGCTTCACCTGTGGCTCTTGCTGCTCCTCACACACACCTAACACACACATACACAGTAAAGAAGGCATCCAAATCATGAAAATGATAAACGAGTAGACCACCTGTGATAAATGATTGTGTGTGTGTGTGTGTGTGTGTGTACCTGTGAGCGGTTCTTCTACTCTGTGTGGACTGCTGTTACTCTGCACATCTTCATCATTCATGTTGACCTCAGGCTTCTCCTCCTCTGTCTCCTCAGAGCTCTTGGGTGCTCGTGCGGATCTTGGTCGACCTCTCTTTCTGCCCCGCGTGGACCCTCCCCCCCCTCTGACACTTACCTCTTTCTTTGTCTTATTGGCCATCGCCTCCAAATAACCAGGAGGATACTGAAGCACACAAACAGACAGATATAAGAGATAATAACTTAACTGACGAAGGATAGAGAGATGAAGAGTGTTTTAAAAAACAATGGTGTAGATTAAACTTGATGTTTTCAGTTTAATAGTACACACAAACACACCTACACAGACAAACCCACACACACACCAACACCCGCACGCGCACATGCACAAATGTGAACTGACGTTATAGCTGTTTCAGGTTTGAGTGTGTCCTCACCTGGACTTTCAGGCCAAGTTTTTTACTTCTCTCGATTCCTTCAGGAGTCCACGGCGCTGGTTCCACATCATCACGTCTCAAGAGATATCTCCACACCAGAAATCCACACTTCCCGATCTCAGGCCAGTACTTCACCACCTATAACCCAACACAACACACAGTCAGAGACATCTACACACCGCATACAACACACAGTCACAGATGTCTATACACAACACACAGTGACACACAGATGCGGTTTCCATAGTAACGTGGTGGTTACTTTATTAAGATACCACCATGGCACTCTTCAACATTTCCAAGAAAAAATAAAACACAATGAATATATAAATGATCAAACAGTGTATTTGATCATATATTTTATTTAATCTCTCTAGTGTTTGTTTATTCCGTTTAAATGTAAAGCATCAATACAACACATTACAAATGAGATTCATAAAGGAAGCAAACATAACTGAATAAATGCTAGTCCTACTTAGAAAATACACAACATACGAAGCAAATGCAGTGGTAGAAAATTTTTTTTAAATGAAAGATAGAGGATGTCATAAAAGAGGATTTTAGTGATCCACGTGTAGAAGGGATGGATGAGTTTTTAAGCAGTTTTAAAAATTATTAATGGAGTCTGCCAAATGTGTTTTAACAGGCACATTTCCCTTAAATTATGATAATAAATAATTCATAATTATGTTAAAAAATTGCCCATTGTCAAACTGGTCAAGTATTGACCCTTAGCTAATAGTCTATAGACATAAATGTATTGTTATACCTTATAAATGCCGTCATATCTGTTGCCCTCCTCAGGTGCATACTTGCTGATTCGTCGACCCTTCGAGCTGCGGATCACTCTCACTGGTTTTCCTGCCCGCCAGTTACGAGATTCTGCCCCATCTTTATCATTCAGAGGTGCGTCACAGTTCAGCGCCAGAGCCC
>CM065674.1:2010803-2015803 GCA_033220385.1 Triplophysa yarkandensis
GTGTGTGTGTGTGTACAGATGTACCTTTTTAATGTTTGCAGATTTTCAGAATGACATCAGTACTTCTGTGAATGTGTAAGGTTCTAAACAGTCATCTGGTTAAATCTGATTGAACGAAGTCACTTTATCAAATTTCATTATGGGTAAATTTGCTGGATGAGCTGAAAATGAGCAACAACTGAGAAACACTTAAAACAATAAACGGTCAAACGTGTCTGTTCACATAATCTAAGGGCATCTTTACACAGCTGACTTAGTGTAGCTCTAAAGCGGGTCTATGTCTGCTCAGAATTCATTGTTAAGTCACAATGCCGCATAACAGCCCACCTAAAATATGCCGGTCTAACCCGCCTCAGCCCCTAATATCAGAGGCGACACAATGGTGTTCTGATTCAGTGTAAATGAAACCTTACAGCACACATTTATGCCGCTACAAATTTGGTTTCTGTGCCAAATTTTCTTCGTAAATATGACTATAAATAACAATAAATGTATAGTTCTGATGGGTGTTCATAAAGTCAGAAATGAATAATCCATTCAATCTAAAGATAAAAGAAAGCTTTCACGGCAACTTCAGTCAAGATGACAGATCTGATTAATGGATCTGTTTGAGTTCTTCTAAACCTCCAGTTCTTAAAACTCTTAACAAGCATAACCTGAAACCGAGTCACAAACACAAAAATAAGATTTTTACATTTAACATACAAACCAGTGTGCACGCTGTTCTTGCATCTTGTGGATTTTACAGAGTAGCCAGGCAACTTCTCTTGAGGTACATGAACATTTACAATAGTGATGTACATTTTTTGTATTTAGATCGATTGTGCAGTGGCATTACAACCATTATTTTTTTGGAAAATTGCACTTTATATTCTTTATGCTTTTGATTTTGCTAAGACTGTAGAGGAAAGTATATTATATATTTCAATAATTCTGTACTTTATCTTGAAAGAATGTCATATGTGTTTATTATAATTTAGGGACAATGCATATATTTATATTGTAAACAGTCATGGATATTGTTCAGGGAGAGCAGGTCTTATGGTTATTTTTGTGAAAAAGACATCTAATAAATGTATTACAACAATTAGATATATGCCCGTATTCTCTATATGCTTTGTAATATACCTACAATTACCTGAATTATGGAGAAAAACCTGCTATGATTTGGTCTACTAAAACTAGACTAAGAATAAAACTAAGACTAAAACTCTTATGATATTTAGTCCACTAAACTAGAATAAGACTAAAAGATTTCAGATGTCTATAATTGGACTAAAACTAAATGGTGTATTATTCCAAAGACTAAGATTAAATCAGAATTTGATGTCAAAATGAACACTTGTGGATCGGTTTCTTTGGTCCGGACCAAGGCCAAAACTGATACACCGTGGCATTTTTCTTCCGCTTTGGGTCACTGATGGCTCTGGTTTGAACAAGTTGAAACACACCAAAATGCAGATATGTGACAACATTGACATCACTCGCTGGCCAGATGTGTTGTATTTCCTAAACTGCTTTTCGATTGGTTAGAATCGACATGCAGGAAAATTCAAATGGAACAAACGGAAGTAAACAAAGCGAGGAGACTACAAGCTGGTACACAACATCAGCTTTATAATATTACGGGACACCTACTGAAAATATGATGGTGTTCTTGTGACTTTTCCAAAGTTGGGACAGGATAGGATCATCAGACCAAGTTTATGCGCGAGCTTCAACGGGGATATGTTAATAAAGTACTACCTGTTACCAAACACATCTCGTCATCCCATAATGCAGAGCGCAGCTGACTACAGAAGCTGGATTCGTCCAGAAGGCGCAGAACTTTCTGCAGGTGGGTCTTTGAGTTCAGATCATTTTCTCATCACAATCGAACAGCTCCTGCGTTCGTTTGAAACACTTTACGGTTTTTTGTCTGCTTACGATTGTTGCATTCATAACTACCCAAACAAACCACAACAAGACGGAAAACTCTAGTGCGATTCAACCAAACTACATGAGGCAGGTATGAAAAAACCCTTAGTGAATAATAAGCATGATAAGAGCAGAGGACTTACGGCGTTTCTGCAGAATACAAGCAAATAAAATCAGGACTTTATCCTACGGAACATCGTGAAATACATTAAAACTGATCCTGGATCATCTTCTTACTTCCCACAGAATACTTACCTTATAGAAAACCCGCTGTGACCACAGCAATCACAACAACCACCAGAAGACAAAGAGCATTACTCACGTATGATGACGTCTGAAAGAAATCCAAATAAAATCCAAAAAGGAGAAAATAAAGAGACTTTCTTCCCATGATGCACTTACTCTTCATATTTAATGTGGTAGGTCACGTCCTCGGTGGCGTTTGTGTTAACAGTTTGCGATGTCGACGGTTGGCTGTTATCAGAGTTTATTTGTCTGTCCGATGTGCCATTACTGTCCGTCACTGTTTCTTCACAATCGAGTTTTCCATTGGTCTGTTTTCTGGGCCGTCCCACTCTGGCGGGAGGGGACGCTGTTTCAGCTTTGCCATTCTGTCCTTTAACTGCAGGAGAAACGCTTTCAATGACTCCCTCAAACCAGGCACCGATACTGACATCCCTGCAGTCCACCAACTCATTTATCTGAAAACACAAAACCACACAACACTTCTGATCAACAAATCTCTAAATATTCACAATGTGATTATGCGTTTTTATCAAAGAAGGCTTCACATGAGATACACCGACTTCAAACGAACAGCTTAAATCTATTGCTTAAAAATGAATTATTTGGTTCCTACTTTGTAGTGCCCGATGCCCGGATGAACGAGAAGTGTCCGGCTGGATGTAGACGGCTGGCTGTCAGATGATGGACTGCAGGATTTAGAGCCGTTTTCGTTGCTGTTGGAAACGGTTGTGCTGGTGGGCGGGACTGTAGGCGGAGTAGATGCTGATGTGGGCGGGGTTGTTATGCAGGCCACACCTTCACCGTTGTTCAGGACGGGGCTGTCTGGCGGGTCGGTCTGTGAGCGAATGAGAAGCTGGACGATGTCATTGAGCCCGACGTTATAATCGAAGAGCGTCTGACCATCTTCCATCTGAAACAACAAACACAAAGAGTAAATAAGAACTTTTCTTTTCTATATGTTTCTTTCTAAGTCATCAGAAGATTTAGTTGACCTCATGCATGCAGCTAGGGATCATGAATGGAACTTTTAGAACCAAATCAAAACCAGAAAGAGAAGAGCAAGATTCTGACTGTTCTAGTGGGGTCTGGGTAAAGAACTGTATTCGGTTTTCACAGCTCATGTTAAATTGATTTCTTTTTTTATCTGTTTCACACAGCAGACATACGAGAGCACAAAACAACAGATCTGACAGACCGAAGAGATCACCGGAACCATGCAATTTTGTGCGGATCCCCCAACAGACACACAACTAGACAAACACACTTGCACCCACTGCTGCACACGACTACACAAACACACCTTGTCCTCAACCTCGAGAAAAACTGAAGAAATTGGAACGCTACACTTGTGATGATGATGGTAACAGTGTAACTATGTGTAGATGTTGCTATAGCAACCAGTCTATTTCCATTCTTCACACACACACACACACACACACACACACACACACACACACACACACACACACACACACACACACACACGCGCGCACACAGGCAATCACTCACTCATTCACTCACGCACACACACACACACACATACGAACACACACACACACACACACACACAATCACTTACGTACACATATGCACGATGGGATATTATTTGCTCTTTAACATTTAACATAAATACACACACTGAACACCCAACATCATCCATTTCTCAACTCACAGACAAAATAATAGAAAGAGAGAGAGAACAATATTATTCAATATTTATAGCTGCATGTTGTAACAGTGAAGTTGTGAAAGAAAAGGAATCCATTATGACTAATGTTGGATTTCCACTTTGAGGAATCACACATAAACATAATTAAAAACTACATTATATATATATATATTGATAAATAAACGTGTGTGTGTCCTTTACAGAATCTAATCACATAATGTATGTGTGTGAGAACACAGTGACGCACAAGGTTAAACTCCACACACAAAACAACGACAACACATCTGACACGGACGAAACAAAGTGTTGTTTTCATGAAATGTACGACAGACTGGAATGATCTGGAACTATAAGCGGAAGATCTGCTCCATTTTGAGTCGGACTCTGGCTTACGGCCACGGCTGCTGATCGACGCCATTACCAGAGAGACATGAGCAGGGCATGATGGTCCTCACACACACACACACACACACACACACACACACACACACACACACACACACACACACAGACACAGACACAGACACAGACACAGACACAGACACAGACACAGACACAGACACAGACAGACACACACACACACACACACACACACACACAGACACACACACACACACACAGACACACACACACACACACACGCGCGCACGCGCACATACGCACACGCACATACACACACAGACACACACACACAAGCATACATATTCACACACACGCACACACACACACACGCACACGCACACACACGCACACGCACACGCAAGCATACATATTCACACACACACACACACACACACACACACACACACACACACACACACACACACACACACACACACACACACACACACACACACACACACACACACACACACACACACACACACACACGCTTTAGGCCTAGAAAATATGTGTTTTCAGACTGTGTGTTTAACACACAAACCAAGTTTTCAGAATGTGTGTGTGTGTGTGTGTGTGTGTGTGTGTGATATGTATGCTTGCGTGTGCGTGTGTGTGTGTGTGTGTGTGTTTCCCTGAACAAAGATGGAAAGTCAAACTAGTCGAGCGGAGGAATGTACGCCACTGAGCCCCGCATGGAATTCTGGGATATGTGAGGAGACGCCCCATACCCCTCCCCCTACTCCTGACGGGACAGGAACAAGAAGAA
>CM065674.1:2023303-2030803 GCA_033220385.1 Triplophysa yarkandensis
TACTTTAATGTCAAATAACACAATATGAAAAAGTTACAAAAATAATGAAATAAAAAAGTGTTATGTTGTGATTTTGTGTTGATTTACACTTGTGGTTTTTCCTTTAGACACACATGTGTGAAGTGAACACAAACATATTGTATATTTAAATTCTTATAATCATAAAGATAATTTAATACTTTTATTTATAAGATAAAATCCCTCATTACACTTTATGTCCTCACAAACCACATAACTGTTGTGAACACACACACATTATATTTTATATAACTTTATCTGCACTAAATTCTTCCCTTATTTCTGTATTTATATAAGACCTGGAGATTATAGGGAGAATAGTTTTAAATGCAGGATTATGAGATAAGTTTACAGTTTTTCTATAAATCTAAAATCAAACTTGAGTTTTTCTGATTGACTATTTAAAAATATTCAGTAAAGTTTACGTGCGAGTATTAAACTATACTTTAAAGTATATGTAATCCATACACGCTTACACAATTGTGTACATTTCACCTGATTGACACAACCGTAGAAACTTATTATAAAACACAAGAGATGAAATAATTTTTTTAATGATGGTTTTATTATCACAGAAGCAGTTTTATGTACCACTAAACAGGTGCAGGAGGTTTCCAACAATATGAAAACTAAACATGAATACAGAATAAGACTCGAGCACAAACAGCTCAGAAACAACACAACAAAAGCCTTAACAAGCTTCTGATATACAAAATAATGACAGCGAGAGATAAACAAGCTTTGGATGTGTAGATTTCATCTTCCCATCAAACTCTGTACCAGTCGTGTTATCACACAAACGTGAACTTCATACATCACAACTCACTCCTAAACTGTTGTTGTGTAGCTCCAGACAGCTGAAGAACTATAAACCACACTCTGAGGTAAAAACAAATACAAACTGACCATAAATGAGGAACATATAACAGTCTGTAACACCCCTCAAAACCTATAAGACATCATAAACAAAACTTTCATTTGAATATTACAACATTACGTGTGAGCGTTTAAACTGAAGATCCAATCTAAGTGAAAATGAGCTTACGTACCCAAACCAATAACACAGACTTTTGTCAATTATCTTTTTTTGAACATTTAAAAAACTAAAACATTTTATTAACAGAAATACAAGTCAGCAATCTCCCGGAAACAGAGTTCTTCATAAAACAAAGAGGAGAGGTAAAACAAATCCAAAACTATCAATGTGAACACAACTATCCAGATGAGACAAAAATCACTTTTTTATTTGAAGTTGCAGATAATTTGGGTGACAGAAATCAGATAATGAGAGAGAGAGAAAGAAAGAGAGAGATAATGAAGAGAATCTATTCTTCGTCCGAGGAATCTCTGTCAAAATTGTAGGCCATAAACAGAACGTCAGGTCGAGTGGGGACCAAAGCATGACCCGGTTTCACCATCTCAAAGCCCAAAAAGCTGAACGTACGCACCAGTTTCACTGTGGACACAATTCAAGTTAAAGCTTTAGAAAGGCCGACAATAAAAACACATGATTACTGTAAATCAACTTACCACGGTCTTCTCTGTTCTTATAGAAACAGACAAACACGCTGCCAACCTTCAGATGTTCTTCAGCAAACTCCAAAAGAGATATGAAGCTGTAAACATGATCCAAAAAGATTTGATATGACATCAATAACTCTGATTATAATGAACTGATTACCCTGACCTGTGACCCACACATGACCTCTTACCTCTCCTTGCTGCCCTCTGGAAACGGGTCACAAGGAATCTCCACAAACAGGCCTTCCCCTCTTAGTACCGCTTCCCATTGGATGGTGCGGGACACGGTGGGTTGGCTCCTGAAGCGAAGTATCCGGGGGCGACCGGCCCCAGCGGGCTCTTCTGTCACAGTCAACTTCCTGTCCTACAAAAACAAGATGTATTATAAAATATAATAACTGGAGCGGACGCATACTGTGTGTGTCTCTGTGTGTGTGTGTGTTTCTCTGTGTGTGTGTGTGTCTCTGTGTGTGTGTGTGTCTCTCTGTGTGTGTGTGTGTGTCTCTCTGTGTGTGTGTGTGTGTCTCTCTGTGTGTGTGTGTGTGTCTCTGTGTGTGTGTGTGTCTCTCTGTGTGTGTGTGTGTGTCTCTCTGTGTGTGTGTGTGTGTCTCTCTGTGTGTGTGTGTGTCTCTCTGTGTGTGTGTCTCTCTGTGTGTGTGTCTCTCTGTGTGTGTGTGTGTGTGTGTCTCTCTGTGTGTGTGTGTGTGTGTGTGTGTCTCTCTCTCTGTGTGTGTGTGTGTCCCTCTCTCTGTGTGTGTGTGTGTGTGTGTGTGTGTGTGTGTGTGTCTGTGTGTGTGTGTGTGTGTCTGTGTGTGTGTGTGTGTCTGTGTGTGTGTGTGTGTGTCTGTGTGTGTGTGTGTGTGTGTCTGTGTGTGTGTGTGTGTGTGTGTGTCTGTCTGTCTGTCTCTGTGTGTGTGTCTCTCTGTGTGTGTCTGTCTGTCTCTGTGTGTGTGTGTGTGTGTCTGTCTGTCTGTCTCTCTGTGTGTGTGTGTGTGTGTGTGTGTCTCTCTCTGTGTGTGTGTGTGTGTGTCTCTGTGTCTCTCTGTCTGTGTGTGTGTGTCTCTGTGTGTCTGTCTGTCTATGTGTGTGTCTGTCTGTCTATGTGTGTGTCTCTGTGTGTGTGTGCTTACCGAGTACAGCTGCTGAGCTGTAGATGTGTGATCCCGTACTCCATTCCCTCGCCCACCTGGGATCTTCAGAGGTGGGTGAGGGGCATCAGGAGCACCACAGAGGCCCTGGACCGGCTGTACTACTACAGCACAGAGACAAACTGCAGAACAAGAACACAAAACATGACATTCTTCAAGGTTTCTTCAAGACAACATTACCACGAGCAGATGCTGATGTATACCGTAACACTGACTGTAGATTATAAACACTACTGTATCTAGTATTGTTACTGCGGTAAATACAGCGAGTACTGGAGTATGGTAGAGTATCTGTCACGTGACGTCACACTTGCGTAACAATTACCAGCTGCGTCACAATCGCACGTGTCAGGAATCATTTAAACGTCAGCGTGTGAATAAATAAAATAATAATAAAAGAAATAAAACTTAAATGAATAATTACAACAATAATAAATGCAATAAACTTTAATGAATTTGACACGCCTGAAGCTCACGTGACAATGACGTGTGACGTATGTGAGGCCTTCCGAGCTAAACACAAGACTCCATTATAACCAAACTTCTTATTTTAGATAAAATGTTAAAATAATAAAACCTGAAGTTTAAATCGAGTCGTCACGCGAGCGTTTGTGGATTTAAACAGTGAAATGCAGATACAAAGATGCTAAATCCTCGATATTGGTTTAAATTCTCTTAATTCTGACGTGACGCGATCTTGTCGTTTGTTTTAAACACTTTTATAACGTTTGAGTGTTTAAATGATGAAGAATAACGGCCTGACGAGCCGGATGTGACTGAAAACAGCTGTTAGCATTAGCATTAGCATCGCTCCCTCAGGCCTCACGCGACACCATTATCATCATTAATCATCATTAATCCTGTAAACACACACAATAACCTTTGACATCACAACCTGACGAGTTTAAACCCTCACACACAGCAGAGAATGAAGTGTTTCTGAGGGGAACTCTCGTCAAATGAAGCCTTTTACCTTCCAATCACGTCATTAATACTATTACTGATGGTCTCCATGGTGACGGGTTTAAACTCTATCTTTCCTTCTTTCTCTCGAGCAAAACAGTGACTATTGAGGATCCGCTGGAGGTTAGATTTGACCATCCGGCCTCAGGAGACGATCACGACTGCGGCTCCTCTGCTGCGCTCCGTCGCTCACTGACGACCCGACAAACTCTACTATGGGGAAGGGCGCGCTGATTTATATTCATGACGTCATGCTGACGTGCGCACGCGCGTCATGTGCGGATATCGGCCTATCGGATCCGTCGAGGTTGAGAATCCGATGAATATTCATGAGCACGCCTTCGTCATAGTACGATTCGTTATTTCAGTTGTGCGGCAAGTGGAAAATTACTGAGCGGAAATAAACGCGCTCGCGCACACTTGAGCAAACATCTTTAAGTTCGAATACTTAAACACTGAGAAATAAATATATATGTTCTTTACTTTTATTTATTAGCTGTTATAAGTTTAGGGAATTAATGAGACAATGTTCGTGACATCACATGACATATTATCCTTTAATCAGCACAGAGTTGAGAGGTTTAGTTGTGTTTAAAACACAAATCTAACATTAGATTAATAATACAATATAAACTAATACAATATAAACTAATACAATCTAAACTAATACAATATAAACTAATACAATCTAAACTAATACAATCTACTTAATGCTAATCTCACACTTTCTGTTTTTATATAACAACGCAAAGTTCGACCATTGTTGATTATTAAGTATTTTTATGTGTGTTATTGATATGTATTAATTTATTTATTATAGATCTCATAAGTTGAGGAACTCTTGTAAATAAATGTTTAAATAAACTTTTATTCTGATGCGCGCGCATGCTCAGTTGAATTTAAAGCGGCAGCGGCAGTAGCCGGAAGTGACCCGCAGGTGTCGCTGTTTCCCACAACACTCATACACTGATTTACACTACACTGCACGAGACATCTGTGTTGCACACTCATCTACTCGTGGCACACCTACACATAGTGTAAGTTTAAACACAGTCAAATTACATATAATTAAATAAAATAAAATTATATATAAAAAAATCTAATACAAATAAAATGTAACAAGATATAATAAAAATAAGATTTAATAAATAAATAAAATATAATATAATAAACAAATAAATAAAATAAAAATGAGCTGAAAAATAAAATAGAATTAAGGGTGGATGTATGTAGTGTAACTTAATGTATTATGATATATGGATATATATATATATCATATTTGGAAAAGAGCATAATAAACATTCATTATTCTGGTCACAGTTCTGGAAACATCAGGACACACACACACACACACACACACACACACACACACACACACACACACACACACACACACACACACAGACAGACAGACAGACAGACAGACAGAGACAGACAGACAGACAGACAGAGACAGACAGACACACACACACACACACACACACACGCACACACACACACACACAACAGTCTTTGTGTTCTCCTAACACTTTTTCACTGTTTGACACGCTTTTAACTGTGTGCTTCATGGACTTGATTTTCTCATAGAATATTATCTCTATATCTGTGTATTTTGTTGTGTGTAAGTTCTGTCTCAATTGTGTTAAGATTGCAGTGTGGATAACACACACACTTCTCTAGGCCGACACTCTTTATTCAAGTTCATAGTCAGATAATACGACAATAAGATTCACTTTGACCTGTCACAACATGCACGACTAAAGTCACACAGTTTTTTATAAACTCTATTAGTCACTGACCGTCCGTGAGAAATCATCTGTAGACATGAGATGTTTGTGAGACCTGCTGTGATGATTGTGTATTCACCGCTGTTAAAGTGAGTCAGTAAACGGATGTGTGTGTGTGTTTATTTCATCTCTCTCTCTCTCTCTCAAGGCTCTATTGTGTCTTTGTGGAAACATTCAGGCGGTGGGTATGAAACCCATGAAAAGCTTTTGTCCACAGGAATGGTTTTGGACTCTCTGGAGCTGAATTCCATTGGCTGGTGTTCCATAGCAACACATTCCACCTATGACAAAAGAGCCGAGCTGTGTGTTTCGGCCTGATGATGAAGGTAGAATGCAAATCTGAGATCCAGACCGAGTGTGACAGCAGTAAAGCATGAACACAGACCACTGAAACTAAACTACAGACTCTTTATGGAGGACAAGACTTGTTAAATCTTCAGCGCTCTTTAGAAGATGCCTCATCATGAGTCTGTATCCTTCAATCAGACAAAACATCCAATCATTCTCCAGCAGTTCCATGAATAAAATGATGTCCCAGCACCTAATACAAGCCTATAACATTCTGATGATCAATAATAGAAAACCTCTTAGGAATATAAGTAACATCTTCAGTGTGGCACTAACAGAGTTTGGATAAAATATTTTATTTGCTAATGAAGTTTCTTTAAACAAGACATCACAGCACTGAATGTTTTATTTGTCATTTTAATGAGAACACCACGCTGTTTTCTCTGCAGATGATAGTGAATAAAAAGATAAAAACAATATATGTGGTTATAAACATAAGACCTGCTTCACATATTCTATATAAAACAAAGTGAATGGATCAAGTGAAATGCCAGTCTCACATTTTCATTAAACATGAAATGTTTGATCATATTTTACATTTACAATCGAAATCCATCTCAAAGGCACTGGAAAATAAACCTATAAGACATTCTCAAAGTGATGAGAAACAGCAGGAAGTCTTCACACAGATCAAACAGGAAGTGAAATCAAAGCCTTGTGTGCAGGACAAACACGATATGCTCAGAGATTTTACAGCCGTTTTTATGAGGACACAGCTACACACCCACTGCGCCTCAAAACTGCTGCATCAGCAACCTCTCGCACGCCCTCTCTCTCTTCCACACCGATTCACAAAGCCATCAGATGAAGATGAACATGAAGGTCAGTGTGAGACGGTGAGAAGCTTTAGAGATATCACAGTGTTCATATCAGTATAGTATTAAAAATCAAATACTCAAAACATCACATGATGAGTTCTGTCACAGAAATACTGACCACACGTGGAGTTAGGTTGAGATTCATGCAATAACTGTCTGGTGTTTGTGTGTTGTTCAGTGTGTAAACTTGAGATTGTACAGCAGCTCAGCGGTTTGACACAGTGATTTTGGATTAGCTGCAGAGAAATACTGACAGCACAGCCAGTCCTCCAGCTCAGCGTTACGCTCTGGCTCCAGAGATCGCTCAGCGAATTTCATCATGAGCAGCGCTCGCTTCACATCCAACCAGTTCAGCAGACCTTCATGTCCAGGACGTTCCACCCCACCGCCGTAAACCCACGGCTGCTCCAGAAGATCTCGTCGTGGACCCCACAGCAGCCCTTGCAGTACACGTTTGGCGTCCTGGATGTGGATGCGTCGGCCGGGGTCAGGCTCCAGCAGCAGGTGAGCGAGTCTCTGAAGCCCACCCGAGTAAATAGAAACGTTTGGGATGGACGGTAAATCCTTACACCTGTACTCCTGTTGTCTCAGAGCAGGCGTCAACTCGAACGGGTTACGCTGATGCAACAGCTCGTATATCAGGATGCCAGTCTGAAACTCGTCGAATTTTCTGTACTGGGCAGCTGAGACGATTTCAGGGGCCAGGCGGGCGTGATCGCGCTTAAGACGAGGGTCGGCGCTCACTGTGGAGTCGTCCGAGCTGCGTCGTTTGGCTTTAGCAAAATTACTGATGAGCAGACGTGGAAGACACTGTTGTTGTGGGTCAGGTAGACCCCCGTCTGACCGTCGATGCTGCACCAGGAGCAGATTCTCCAGACACAGATCTCGGTGAGTAAC
>CM065674.1:2035803-2039176 GCA_033220385.1 Triplophysa yarkandensis
GAGAGAGTCTGGTCATGTGACCCTCTCATCTAATACTGTTAGAAGAGAATCTTCTGCACTTTACTCCAGTGAGAAGTGTTGAGAGATGTGTAGTGACGGTTCAAGGTTCATGGATGGTTATCGCAGTAAACCTGTGTATTTAAATCCTGTGCTTTCAGAGTTCCATCACACTATCACACACAAAATAACCCAGAAGACACAGACGACAGGTCTCTACTACGCTCAACAACACAACCTTCATACATCGCACTTCACAATCACAATCATTCCTTTCACATTTCATAAGAAGATCTCCAAACAGAGGATTCCATCTATATATTTATCACCTTTAAACAAACACACTTCCACTCTGGCATG
Source organism: Triplophysa yarkandensis (assembly GCA_033220385.1). Classification (NCBI taxonomy): domain Eukaryota; kingdom Metazoa; phylum Chordata; class Actinopteri; order Cypriniformes; family Nemacheilidae; genus Triplophysa; species Triplophysa yarkandensis. Next base: position 2,036,161 of record CM065674.1, read on the forward strand.
TGTAATAACACTTTGCTTCTACAATCTAACATAAATACACAGTTAATTCACTTTTAATTAAATAAAACTAGAGTTTACTCTCATAAGGGAAGTTTCATAGTGAGTTTGGGAAACGTGTAACTGCAGATTTTCCCATCATCATCTCATAAACCAAAAAGATCCGACTGTGAGAGACTTTATACATGTTAAATGTGTTAAGAGTCCACCCAAGAGAAACACACACACACACGCACGCACGCACACACACACACACACACACACACACACACCACACACACACACACACACACACACACACACACACACACACACATACACACACACACAGCTCTATCTTGGGAAGACAAAAGCTCTATATACACAAACGTGCAATTGATGTACTGAAGAGACTAACAGTACGGAAAGAGACCCATTAATTATAAAACACAATATACACACAACAACTGTTATATAATATTTATAGAATCTCTATTTAATGAGAAATATTATGAATTTCTGGAGAAGCATGAGAGAATCTATATTGACTTCATCACATTATCAGAGATTACAAATAATCAAGCTCATTTGTCTTGAGTGAGCGAGTGATGACTTTCTCACCTGTGGTGTATTTTTTGGAGGAGGTGGCGGAGGTTCAAGCCCGGTGTTGAGTTCTAGAAGAGACGATGATGAGACGACTCTGAGCTTCTGTGTTTGAATGGAGTTGTTGGTGCCTGGTGTCGTCCTGTCCTCACTGGATTCTCTCGGGCGACTCTTCCAAACAGCACATTCATTGATGGCGTCAGATGTCCCCTCCTCTCGCTCGTGTTCTTCATCCTCCTCATCGATGCGACCATCGAGACTCCTGAGGCTGAGGGATTTGTGCTCTGATTGGCTGTCTGCCGGCGGGGGGATTCCGGTGATGTCGTTTGGAGACACGTGAAAGCTGAGTTCAGGGTAAAGGTGTTAAACTAGAGGTACCGAGTCGAGGTGAACGTGTGTGGATTTTAGGAGGCACCGGAGGACTTGACTGAGGTTTGGATTGGGATGAAGGGGCGGGACTCAAGGTGTCCGGCCACGTGAAGGCCGGGACAGACGCTTCTTTAGGGCTGAAGTGAGTCCATTGAGTGCTCACGGCTGAATCGGGGCTGCTCAGATAAAAAGTCAGATTATTCTCCTCCGTATGAGCGGCCATGACTGTAATAGTCGCTCTTTGGTTTTCACAGACCTCTGGACGACTCTTTACATCCTCTGCCGGCCGACACTTTCTCTTAGTGCTCTCGGCATAGATGGGCTCGGTCTCTTTGGGTCGGTCCGGTGGAGCGCTTGCAGAATCCGGCGAGTTCTGAGGACTAGTAAATGAATCCAAACTGCTTCCATCTGACAGACAAGAGTCCGGAGAGCTCTCTTGAGATGTTCTGTTGAGTCTGTTCACGGCTGACATCTGTCTCTCCTCTTGTCTAAGAGAAACATCTGTCTCACCTGTGGACAGGTGTCTATGACTGACACTGTTCATAAAAGTGCTGTGAAGAGTTTGATTCTGTCTCCCACCAGAATCTTCTTCACTCATAAACATGTTACTGATGATCATACACTCTTTTGAGTATCCTGCAGTTGACACGTTTGAATATTCCTTTATTCCAGAGATTGAGCTGTTTTGGATGAGCAGAGTCCGGTGGCATCCATTACTATCCATAAAGAGAGGAGGTAAATCCACAGCTTTTTTCAGTCCCACAGAACTCATCTGACTGGCCTGAAATACACATATATACATTACAGTGAACTCAAACTGTGTGCTTTAATGCACAACAAACAAAATCCAGCTTTGATATATGAAAAAACATCTAAGAATTAATGAAAAAACATCTAAGAATTAATGAGAAAACATCTAAGAATTAATGAAAAAACATCTGAGAGTTAATGAGAAAACATCTAAGAATTAATGAAAAAACATCTAAGAATTAATGAAAAAACATCTAAGAATTAATCTACAAATGATATGAAAAAATAAATAAATAATAATACATTTTCTTGCCAATCAATCCAAAGTTAGGATGTGTGCTATATATAAAAATGTTTGCTTTATAAATAAATCGAACAAATAAATATGTTGGCATTTAACTGAATGATTTTAATACTTTATAAATTGATTTATATAATGAAACTCTACACATTTGTCAAATTTGTATGTGGGTAGCTCAAAAATAAATATTATAAGTTTTATCATTTAAACACAATATGAGAGATTTATCTTCATTGTAGAAATGTATGATATTGTTTCATCTATTCATCATATAATGTTCAGTTTAAAAATATTATTACATTTTACATTACATTTACATTTAGTCATTTAGCAGACGCTTTTATCCAAAGCGACTTACAATAGTCGAGGAGACAATGAAGCGGTAAATAGCCGATACAACAATAGGTGAACAAGTGCTACAACAATGTTACCGAGTTACACAGAGAGAGAAGTTACAAAAAGTATATATATAAATTTTTTTTTTTTTTTTTGATAGAGTGAGTAGTTAGAAAAGTAGTGAGTTAGATGTAGCCAGAAAAGATGAGTTTTTAGGTGTTTTTTGAATATATAATTTTTTTTAAATCAATGCTTCAAAGAATCGTAGTGAAACGAATGTTGTAACTTGAATTTGAATGTTCAGTTGATCATGATTTTAACCTGAATATCACAGACTAGGACACAATTAATCTTATGGGGGAAGTAAAATAATCTAAAAGTCTTTATTTGGTTTGAGACATGACTGATGTTGACTTGTGTTCATTCCAGCAGATTTCAAGTGTGTATTCTTGTCATGTGATCAGTCACAGAAAGGATTTGCTGCATTTATCTTCTCACACGTCTATCATTTCTCATAAACTGCGCGTATGTGTTATCTACAAATGTTCCCGGAGGAATGAGTGTTAAGCCCCACCTCTTTAAATACACAAACCAAAGTTTCTCAACTGAATGAATGTGTGTTACCTGCTCTGTGTTCATGTTGATATCGGTCGAAGTGTCTGTGTTCATCATTGTGGGTCT
>CM065674.1:2042176-2062346 GCA_033220385.1 Triplophysa yarkandensis
TATGATGTTTATGATGTTTATGATGTTTATGTTGTTTATGATGTTTATGATGTTTATGTTGTTTATGATGTTTATGTTGTTTATGATGTTTATGTTGTTTATGATGTTTATGTTGTTTATGATGTTTATGATGTGTATGTTGTTTATGATGTTTATGTTGTTTATGATGTTTATGATGTGTATGATGTTTATGATGTTTATGTTGTTTATGTTGTTTATGATGTTTATGTTGTTTATGATGTTTATGATGTTTATGTTGTTTATGATGTTTATGATGTTTATGTTGTTTATGATGTTTATGTTGTTTATGATGTTTATGATGTTTATGATGTTTATGTTGTTTATGTTGTTTATGTTGTTTATGATGTTTATGTTGTTTATGTTGTTTATGATGTTTATGTTGTTTATGATGTTTATGATGTTTATGATGTGTATGATGTTTATGATGTTTATGATGTGTATGATGTTTATGATGTTTATGTTGTTTATGTTGTTTATGATGTTTATGATGTTTATGATGTTTATGATGTGTATGATGTTTATGATGTTTATGTTGTTTATGTTGTTTATGATGTTTATGTTGTTTATGTTGTTTATGATGTTTATGATGTTTATGATGTTTATGATGTTTATGATGTTTGTGTTGTTTGTGTTGATTGTGTTGATTGTGTAGTGTATGATGTTTGTGTTGTGTATGATGTTTGTGTTGATTGTGTTGTTTGTGTTGATTGTGTAGTGTATGATGTTTATGATGTTTATGTTGTGTATGATGTTTGTGTTGATTGTGTAAAGTATGATGTTTGTTTGTGTTGATTGTGTTGTGTGTGTAGTGTATGATGTTTGTATTGATATGATGTTTGTGTTGTTTGTGTTGGTTGGTGGTGTTGGTGTGTGTGTGTGTGTGTGTGTGTGTGTTGTGGTAGTGTGTGTGTTGTGTGTGTTGTGTTGATGTGTGTGTGGTGTTGTGTGTGTTGTGTGTGTGTGTGTGTGTGTGTGTGTGTGTGTTGTGTTGTGTGTGTGGTTGTGGTGTGTATGATGTTTGTATTGATATGATGTTTGTGTTGTTTGTGTTGGTTGTGTTGATTGTGTTGTGTGTGTAGTGTATGTTGTGTGTGTAGTGTATGATGTGTGTGTTGTTTGTGTTGATTGTGTAGTGTATGATGTGTGTGTAGTGTATGATGTGTGTGTTGTTTGTGTTGATTGTGTTGTGTGTGTTGATTGTGTTGATTGTGTAGTGTATGATCCAGACTTTACAGTGAACACACAGCAGGTTAAAGTCTCCTCAGATGATGTGTGATGACACCAGATCTTCTCTTGTGTGTCTTTCAGGATCCTCGAGAGGAGATAAACGGAGGCACATTTAAAGGATTTAAAATGTAAAAGTGTTTAAGCTCCACGCAGACCCAAAGTAATCCGACGGGAATATTCCCGACAAAAGTCCCTTTGTGTTGGGGAATTAACACCTTTTCAAAGTCTAATCTGGGGATTGTGTGTCTGCTGCAGGAGGTCACATTAAAATGCGCCGGAGACAAACGGCTGAAGGTCTGAGGAGCTTCTGCTCCGTGGGAGGAGCGACACGACACCACAATTAAAGATGAACTTTGCGTGAACTAATTGATGCGAGGAGGAGACGCGCCGCACATATAAAGACACACGAGCGTGCGTGAGTGAGTGAGTGAGTGTGAAACACAAGCGTGAGGTCTGCACATGGGGCTGTACTCGCTCGTCATCACGGTGCTCTGCATCGTTGTTCTGCCGGTTCTCCTGTTCCTGGCGGCGGTCCGGCTCTGGGAGATGCTCCTGGTTCTCCGCGCGGACCCGAGCTGCGGTCTGCCTCTGCCTCCGGGCTCCATGGGCTTACCCTTCATCGGAGAGACCCTCCAGCTGCTCCTGCAGGTACACGACGTTCTCTTTGATTCCTTCTCCGTCCCTTCTGCTTCTGTCAATCATGACCCGTTGTGCCGCCGCAGAGACGCAAGTTCCTGCGGATGAAGCGCCGGAAGTACGGATGCGTCTACAGGACTCATCTGTTCGGGAACCCGACCGTCAGGGTGATGGGAGCCGAGAACGTGAGACAGATTCTGCTGGGCGAACACAGACTGGTCTCGGTTCAGTGGCCGGCATCGGTCAGGACCATCCTGGGCTCTGACACTCTGTCTAATGTGCATGGCACACAACACAGAAGCAAGAAGAAGGTACAGAGAGACGTGTGTGTGTGTGTGTGTGTGTGTGTGTGTGTGTGTGTGTGTGTGTGTGTGTGTGTGTGTGTGTGTGTGTGTGTGTTGTGTGTTGTGTGTTGTGTGTTGTGTGTTGTGTGTTGTGTGTTGTGTGTGTGTTGTGTTGTGTTGTGTGTGTTGTGTGTGTGTGTGTGTGTGTTGTGTGTGTGTGTGTGTGTGTGTGTGTGGTGTGTGTGTGTGGTGTGTGTGTGTTGTGTGTGTGTTGTGTGGTGTGTGTGTGTGTGTGTGTGTGTGTTGTGTTGTGTGTGTGTTGTGTGTTGTGTTGTGTGTGTGTGTGTGTTGTGTGTGTGTGTGTGTGTGTGTGTGTGTGTGTGTGTTGTGTGTGTGTGTGTGTGTGTCTGTGTGTGTGTGTGTGTTGTGTTGTGTTGTGTTGTGTTGTTTTGTGTGTGTGTGTGTGTGTGTGTGTGTGTGTGTGTGTGTGTGTGTGTGTGTGTGTGTTAGGGGTGTGTGTGTTAGGGGTGTGTGTGTTAGGGGTGTGTGTGTGTGTTGTGTTGTGTTGTGTGTGTTGTGTTGTGTTGACTGATTGTGTGAATGTGGTGTGTGTGTTGTGTTGTGTGTGTTGTGTTGTGTGTGTTGTGTTGACTGAATGTGTGAATGTTTGTGTTGTGTTGTGTTGTGTTGAATGATTGTGTGAGTGTTGTGTTGAATGATTGTGTTGTGTTGTGTTGACTGATTGTGTGAATGTTGTGTTGTGTTGTGTTGTGTTGACTGATTGTGTGAATGTTGTGTTGTGTTGTGTTGACTGATTGTGTGAATGTTGTGTTGTGTTGTGTTGTGTTGACTGATTGTGTGAATGTTGTGTTGTGTTGTGTTGACTGATTGTGTGAATGTTGTGTTGTGTTGTGTTGTGTTGACTGATTGTGTGAATGTTGTGTTGTGTTGTGTTGTGTTGACTGATTGTGTGAATGTTGTGTTGTGTTGTGTTGTGTTGACTGATTGTGTGAATGTTGTGTTGTGTTGTGTTGTGTTGACTGATTGTGTGAATGTTGTGTTGTTGTGTGTTGTGTGTTGTGTTGTGTTGTTGACTGATTGTGTGAATGTTGTGTTGTGTGTGTTGTGTTGTGTTGTTGACTGATTGTGTGAATGTTGTGTTGTGTGTGTTGTTGACTGATTGTGTGAATGTTGTGTTGTGTGTGTTGTTGACTGATTGTGTGAATGTTGTGTTGTGTGTGTTGTTGACTGATTGTGTGTGTTGTGTTGTGTGTGTTGTGTTGTGTTGACTGATTGTGTGTGTTGTGTTGTGTGTGTTGTGTTGTGTTGACTGATTGTGTGAATGTTGTGTGTGTTGTGTTGTTGTGTTGACTGATTGTGTGAATGTTGTGTGTGTTGTGTTGTTGTGTTGACTGATTGTGTGAATGTTGTGTGTGTTTTGTTGTTGTGTTGACTGATTGTGTGAATGTTGTGCGCAGGCGATCATGAGAGCGTTCTCCAGAGATTCTCTCCAGCATTACATCCCAGTCATCCAGGAGGAGGTGAGGACCGCTGTGCACGACTGGCTGGACAAAGATGGATGTGTGCTGGTGTACCCTGAGATGAAGCGACTCATGTTCAGGATCGCCATGAGAATCCTGCTGGGCTTCGAGTCGGAACAGATCAAGACGGACGAGGGAGAGTTGGTGGAAGCGTTCGAGGAGATGATCAGAAACTTGTTCTCGCTGCCCATCGATGTTCCCTTCAGTGGATTGTACAGAGTGAGTTATTAGAACGTGAGGAATGAACCTCACCCCACAGCAGTGTGTTTATTTCTCTCCGTGTTTGTCTCCGACAGGGCCTGAAAGCACGCAATTTCATTCACTCGAAAATCGAGGAAAACATCAGGAAGAAAATTCAGGACAGCGATAATGAGAACGAGCAGACGTATAAAGATGCTCTTCAGCTGTTGATCGAGAACAGCAGGAAAAACGATGAGCCCTTTAGTTTACAGGTAAAGATCTCCTCCCCACACGCGTGAGAAGTGTCCACACAACACCAGCGCCAGTCTCATGTTTGGATCGGGGTTTTTTCTTTCAGGCGATGAAAGAGGCCGCGACTGAGCTTCTGTTTGGGGGTCACGAGACCACGGCCAGTACCGGCACATCTCTGGTGATGTTCATGGCTCTGAATCCAGACGTGGTGCAGAAGGTCCGAGAGGAGCTCCAGGAGAAGGTATGATCCGCGTCTCTGAACCTGACGGTGTATGTGTAGTCATGTGTGCGTTTGTACTGATGGAATCATGTTGTTATTGGCAGGCTGACTTGGGCTTGTTTTCTCCTGGAAAGACTCTGAGCATGGAACTGTTGGAACAGCTGAAGTACACGGGATGTGCGATCAAAGAGACGCTGAGACTCAATCCTCCTGTACCCGGAGGATTCCGAGTAGCGCTTAAAACCTTTGAACTCAACGTAAGTTCGGTTCACTTTTACACGTTCACAATGAGGCTTAATGATGTCTGCTGAATATTTTGAGTCTCAATCGTTTTGTCTCTGTTCAGGGTTACCAGATACCCAAAGGCTGGAACGTCATTTACAGTATTTGTGACACACATGACGTTGCGGAGGTTTTTCCAAACAAAGAGGACTTCCAACCTGAGAGATTCCTTAGCAAAGACATAGAAGATGCTTCCAGGTTTAACTATATTCCCTTTGGAGGAGGCTCGCGGATGTGTGTGGGAAAAGAGTTTGCCAAAGTGTTGTTGAAGATCTTCTTAGTGGAGTTGACACAACAATGCAACTGGACTCTTTCCAACGGGCCCCCAACCATGAAAACTGGCCCAACCGTCTATCCTGTAGACAATCTGCCAACCAAATTCACTAGAATTTAATTCACTAACTTTAGCTTTGTACATTTTATAGATAGAGGCATATATATATATATATTAGATGAGCTGTCATGTATTTGAGATTTTACATTTTGTTTATATGAAAAATGTGTACAGATTTATTCAAGACAAACAAAGGCACTCTACTTTTTTATTGATCCATCTAAAATCTCTCTTGTATATTTGTAATGTTACTTTTTGTACTGAATTATTTAATTTGCTTGGTTTATTGTATGGGTTTTATTTAATAAAACAAGTTCTTTTCAACTTCTGGTCTGGTTTCAGTCAATGCAGATGATAATATCTGATGTCAATACAGAATTTCTCAAATCAAACAAATCTGGTTATAAAGAAAAGGTTATCATATCATATGAAGTGATCATATCTCATTCAATAATACCAGTAAATGTTAACAGTAAGGGGTTCCTTCTGGTTCTCTGGTTTAGTTGATTTGGGTGTACGGCTCCGGGCGAGTGGGAGTGTGTCTCCTTTGAATGATGTTTGTCGCTGAGAAGCTGTTATTTCTCCTGTGTTAATTTACACGCGTGCTGCCGCCGGCTTGACATCTTAATGTTCAGTTGTCCTATCCTTGCACACACACGTCTCACAAGACATGCAGCTGAACTTTTCCTCCGGTGAAGAACGTCTGTCCGGCCTTTTGTCTGACAACAGAACATTGCATTCACAGAGGCATTTGGTCTGAATTTGGGAGTAAATACAGAATTTATAGTGAGCAAATAAAAGAGTCTTGTTTTTAAACCCAACATGTGTTTAGTAAATCAGTGAAACCGAGACACTCAACTGTGTGAGAGAGAAGAGGACTTTCAGCTCTTTTATTTCAACCGAAACAAGATGTTGGCCTGTTCTCAGAATGTTTTTTAACCTGTTGCTATGTGGTTGCTTGGGTCTTTTAACTGGTTTAAGTTAGTCTCTATCACATTCAGATTCTTTTCCATCAGCTAAAAGCACTCCTCACTTCAACGATCCACCAACTTTCGGCTATCACAACATACATAGTATACATTCTATATACATAGTTCAATGCTTACAGTTATATTTGAATTGTCATAAGAAACATCCCTCACATTTATTAAAGTAGAAGAAAAAGAAAGGTAGTAAATACTCAAATATTCAGGGCTCAGAAAACATATACATTTAATACAGAATACTATGGTATGTTGATCACTTGGAATTAAAAGCATGTCTAAAGAAAAGTTTCATTCATGTGTTAACCTCACTGAGAATGAAAGTAATGAATGGAAATGATAGTATAAGATGTAATGGGCCGGATTGGTTTGCTGTGAAATGTCTTTATAATTAGCATGAGAGTGAATGAGAAGCGTTGACACGTCTGATATCAATTGGATTAACTATTAGCAGCCCATTGCTATAATTGATAATCAAGAGGGGGTTCTTCACGGCTCCTCAGGGTCAAGAAGAGTTCAGTCATTTACTGAAGAAGGCACGACCTCACAGCGACATTAATTTATCCATTTCTCCTCACTCTCAAGTCTGCTTTCTACAATTCCTAAGAATGAGATGGGAATTTTCAAAGACCAAACTTCAAGTTTCCATTTACATCGTTTTGCGAGATCTTGGTTTTTGATAAAGTCTAACATAAATCTTTATGTACTCACAAATTAAGCTAGAGATTTAAACTGCAGAACTTCTTCTCTACAGATATAAGGAGAGACATGACCAAAGAATGATAAATTAGCAAAGCTCAAACAAATGTAGCTCAGGTTTCTGACTTTGAACCGTAAGAATAATCATAGAAATATCTATAGAGAGTCACGATGAGCTTAAGTTTCATGATGTTCACACTGATGCTAATGGGATGTCATGTGTTCACTATGGCCAAGAAGAACATTTTAAATCTTAAAGAGAAGTGTAAACATATACTATTATAGATACATTGCAGATTTATATCACTTGGAAATATTTTTTGAACCAGATAAAATAAGAAATCACAAAGAAATGTTGGGTTGTTTTCTATCTATATCTTATTTACACAATAATGTCAAATATGTCAAATATTTCTGATGCGAAATTATATTCTTTATCAACATTAAAACAACAACATTAGTCAGATATTAAGTATGGTGAAGTAGTTTAAACAGAATACAATTAATAGTCAATAACAAAGAGACACAGATGTGAGCAAAACTAGTTCAGACACATTTCCAAACTGACGGAAGACTTCAGACCTTCATCCAGAAAATTCACAACCAAGCTCAACACAACTCATTCTAGCTCAACATAACTGAACACCACAGAACTCAACACATTTCAACAAAACTTAACTTACCTCAACATAGCTCAACACAAAAACTCCACACAATAAAACTCAACACAAATATACACATCAGAACTCAACTTTACAAACTCAACATACGTAAATTCAACTCAACTGAGGTCGAAACAACTCAATTAAACTAAACATAACTCAGCTGAAAAGATCAACACAACACAATCCAACAGAACTTAACACAACAGGGGACTCAAGAAAACCCAACACAGCAGAATACAACTCATCTCATCTCATCTCATCTCGTCTCAACTCAACAAAAGGAAACTCAACATACGCCAATTCAACAACTCAACTCAACTCAACTCAACTCAACTCAACTCAACTCAACTCAACTCAACTGAGCCGTACACAACTCAATTTAACTTGACATCAAACAGTTTTATTTTATTTTTTTCAGGATGGTCCTTGTGTTTGAATGATTATGTGAAAAAAAGCAACAAAATTTTTTCAATAAACAAGATCATGTAGTCATGTCATGTAAAGAAGGTGTGCTTTGTTTTCAGTGGTTTCAGAGTGTTTATATGGGATGTGAAACAGAGTTCAGGTTTAATAACACTCATAAAGATATTTGTGTTTTCTTGAGGTTAAAGGAGTCGATGCACTTGAAGAATGAAAGTGAGATAACCTGTAGATCTTATACTCCAGCACAAAGACACACACACATACCACACAAAGTTCAAAAGTTCACTCCAGCCATGAACTTTAGCACTGTGCACCCAACTTGTTCTTTTGTGTTTCAAGATTTCAAGCATGTGTAGTCCAAACCCTGTCCTTACCCCTTCTATGATTCTTATTTTATTCTACCGCCTATGAGACGATACATTACATTTTACTTTTCTAGTTTTTAAACTCAGCACAGTTCATACATGAGATGGCCAGATGTCATGCCTATAACATGAAGACATGTACAGCTTTACCATGTGATGGTAAAAATATGTGTAAAAAACATTCATCATAAAAAAGATTTCTTTTAGAAGAGATCTTTGCTTGAGCTGTGAGATGTGTTTTTCATTTTAAAACTTAAAGATAAGACAAGGTACAGTTTGACAATGCAAACATATTTAGATTCAAATGATCAAGACTTTTAGATGATAGAAGTCATAAAAAATCTACATGTAAATGTAAGTGAGCATGAACAGAATATTTAGGGACACATTTATGCATTATCATGAGATTATATATAAATATACATATCTATAATACATGTGTCTGGTATGTGTATATATTTTATCCCTTATCTTCTCTCTTTGTTTTGTTGGTTTTAGTTTTTAAAGAATTATATTAGCGTGATGATGTGTTTCAGTCATCATTGATTTCTTCAGTCGATGACCCCGCTTCTGAACTTGTGATACCTGCATCTGTTTTTTCTCCTGGATGTTGTGCTGTTGTCAGTACAGCTTTAATGATAATGTCTCATATGTAGAGATCGTATGTTGTGTTTCTGTGTGAAAACTGACAGCAGTGCAGCTTCTCACAAAATGATGAATTTGCTTTTCTCATCAGAAGGACGATGTGTTCCAAACAGCTGCCGTGAACTCTGAAAACCAGTGAGGAAGACCACAGTTCATCCAGAGGGCAGAGGCGATAAAGAGCGCTGTCACACGCACGCACACACACACACACACACACACACACACACACACACACACACAATCACACACACACACACACACACACACACACACACACACACACACACACACACACACACACACACACACACACACACACACACACACACACACACACACACACACACACACACACACACACACACACACACACACACACACACAGATCTTTAGTTGATCTTATAATGTGTGTTTTGCCCTCTGAGCTGAAGATCTCTTAAAGCTGGATCTTCTCTCATGTTCTCCTTCTGTCAGATCTTCATTACAGGAGCAAGGGAAATCTTGCAATCGTTCTCGTTTCTTGTCTTGCACACAGGCTTATGTGACTTGGATGTTACAGCTGTATTTGTTTCAAACGTACGGTGACCAGTTCGAGTGATTCCGTTGAAGTGTCGGTCCAGCGGCTCAAGCTGAGACGGACAGGGACAGATGAGAGTCTTTCTCTCACAGCTGTGAATCCAGTCAGAGCATCAGTGAACTCCAGAGCCCTGACTGACCTGAACATAACCCTGCTGATGCTAATTCCTATTTATTGCCTATTAAAAGGCAATGCTTCATGTTCTGAAGAGCGGATCTGTGATCTGTGATGGGTGGCCTGAGTGTCCACAAGTGTCTATGTGACTTTACTCATGTCTGGATAATGGGATGGTGGAGAATGTGAATCAAAAACACAAAATAAAAGGAGATGAAGAGATGAAAAGCCAGGTGAAGAATAAAGAGAGGTTTTTATGGCGGTTGGTGTGAAGTGTTGTCATTAAACAGGAGTCTGCGTGTCTGCGTGAGCGGCATTGTGCGCTTACTTCCTGTCAGATGGGAATTGTCTCTCAGGTTGAAGCGGGGCCGGGGAACACAAAAGACGAGGTGACGGTACTGTATCAGGTCTAGTCAGGCAGTCTCCAGCCCCCCGAGCCTCTCTTATCTGGTGTTAGGTATACAGTAGCAGGCCGTGGTTCACACTTTGGGTTAGGGATGGATGTATTATGTGAAGCGACACTTCACCTGCTTGTGAAGAGCGGAGACTCATTAGCACGACGACTCCCTGTTTCTTTGAACCCGAGAACCCCCCTGCCCCCCTCGCCCGGCCCGTCGCTTTTTGCATTTTACGTGGCCGTCTGATTGGAGGTGACGTCGTAATGATGCTGTGAACGTGGTGTGAGACGCCAGCGTCCTCAGATCTTTTCTAGCCTCAGGAAGCATCAAAGACGCCATCCTCCATAAAGCGTCTTTCATATTCCACTTTACGGACCGTGATTGTCCGAACGAGGAGTGAAATGAGCCGTGGTCAGAGGTTAACAACAGTCCACCACACCGAGACAGATAAAGATCCTGGGACACTGCTTTAACTGCTACACTTCTTTGACACTTCTTCTTCGTTGAGTTAAGACGGATACAAACTTTACACGATGAACGACACAAACATAACTTTCATATCATAAGAACATCCGAGGTTTTGTTTTTTCTTCCCTCTGGAATACAGGAAAGTGCTTGTGTAATGCTTTTCTATGGATAGTTACATTTTTACAGAAACATTTCAGAACACAAATGATGATTTTTGATTTCCTCAAAACAGAAAGTAATAAAAACAACAGTAACTGAAGAATGAAGATTGAAAAGCAAATTCAAGTAGGGGTGTCTGGATTATTTCACTTCTCAGTGCACAACTAGTTTAGTTTCTGTCTGAGAAGCTGTGACAATGGCATTATCAGCCATTCTGTAACTATACATCGAGTTTGATTGTTTTAAATCTTGATCAGATTCTAATCATTGATCTCCTCATATGTCCATACATGTCTTTTTTCAGAATAAGCTCATTCCGTCACCATGTGCTGGTGTGTGACTTCATCATTCATGTTCACTTGTGTTTAGTCCATGCATCAAATGATCAATCATAGCTGTGTGTTTTGCTTAGAATAGGCCATCTTTCTCTGTCACCATCAAAGGATGATCTTGTCTTCATTGTGGGAGTGAGGGAGAGGGGGGTTAAAGGACAGGAGCGCAGGGTCTCATCTTCACACTACACTGGAGGAGACGCTGAAGTTTACTGCTATCTCACAGACCTGCCCTCCGGTTCACCTTGAGCTGATGCCGAGATCTCCATCTGTCAGCTGAACAGACACAGAGCTTCACTGTCACCAGCCACGCACACACACACACACACACACACACACACACACACACACACACACACACACACACACACACACACACACACACACACACACACACACACACACACACACACACACGTGCGCACACACACACACACACACACACACACACACACACACACACACACACACACACACACACACACACACACACACACACACACACACACACACACACACACACACACACACACACACACACACACACACACACACACACACACACAGGTTTAGTTCACATTAAGCAAGATTGAAGATATCATTGTCCACCACAACTGTTAATTTGTAGTAACAATTATTTTAAGAGAAAATGACTAACTGACTGAACCTGACACAAACAAATATATATACCGAATATATTCAATATATCTACATGATACCATGTAATGTAATGTAATGTAATGTAATGTAATGTACCATAAGAGAAATAAAAGAATTCATAAGTACTGTTAATAAACTCAGTTGGGAGAAGCTGTCCACACATCATCAGAGCTCACTCCTTTACAATAGAAAGAGCAACGCCAACTGTATTTCACTTCTTTTTTATCTCTGGTCAACTGTATTCAACTGTATGTAACTGTGATCAACTATATTAAACAGTTTTTAAATGTTTTCAATTGTATTTCAACTATATTCAACTATATTCAACTGTATTTAACTGTGTTTAAATGTATTCATCAGTGATCAACTGTATGTAAATATGATCAAATGTATTGAAGAGTTTTTAAATGTTTTAAACTGTATTTCAACTGTTTTCAACTTTGTTTAACAATATTCAACTCTATTAAACTGTATTCAACTGTTTTAAACGTTTCAAGTGTATTGAACTGTATTTAACTTTACAGTTACAAGAAAATCCCGGAAGATCATCAGGGACTCCAGGCACCCATCTCACAGACTGCTCTCTATGCTGCCCTCAGGAAGACGTCTCCGCAGCATCCGCTCCCGCACGAGTCGGCTGAGGGATAGCTTTTTCCCTCAGGCTATCCGACTCATGAACAATCAGAACTGATACACTCCCACACACAATATGTCACACACTGCACTTTAACTACAAAGTTTAACACTGGACAATATCTACACACTGCACTTTATACAACAGTCTACCTTCATCCTATGCATAACTACTCACTGTATTATAGGACTACGTCCACTCTGCTGCACCTTAACATATTTCTATGCACATCTTGTTTACATAATGTAGAATGTAACATAATGTCTAGTATTTAATGTATGTATGTACACACTCTGTGTTAAGTGTTTAATGTCTAGTGTTTAATTTATGTATGTACACACTCTGTGTTAAGTGTTTAATGTCTAGTGTTTAATTTATGTATGTACACTCTGTGTTTAGTGTTTAATGTCTAGTGTTTAATTTATGTATGTACACTCTGTGTTTAGTGTTTAATGTCTAGTATTTAATGTATGTATGTACACACTCTGTGTTAAGTGTTTATTGTCTAGTGCTTAATGTATGTATGTACACACTCTGTGTTTAGTGTTTAATGTCTAGTGCGTAATGTATGTATGTACACTCTGTGTTTAGTGTTTAATGTATGTATGTACACTCTGTGTTTAGTGTTTAATGTCTAGTATTTAATGTATGTATGTACACTCTGTGTTAAGTGTTTAATGTCTAGTGTTTAATGTATGTATGTACACTCTGTGTTAAGTGTTTAATGTCTAGTGCTTAATGTATGTATGTACACTCTGTGTTTAGTGTTTAATGTATGTATGTACACTCTGTGTTTAGTGTTTAATGTCTAGTATTTAATGTATGTATGTACACTCTGTGTTAAGTGTTTAATGTCTAGTGTTTAATGTATGTATGTACACTCTGTGTTAAGTGTTTAATGTCTAGTGCTTAATGTATGTATGTACACTCTGTGTTAAGTGTTTAATGTCTAGTGCTTAATGTATGTATGTACACTCTGTGTTTAGTGTTTAATGTCCAGTGCTGAATGTATGTATGTACACTCTGTGTTTAGTGTTTAATGTCTAGTGCTTAATGTATGTATGTACACTCTGTGTTTAGTGTTTAATGTCTAGTGTTTAATGTATGTATGTATGTACACTCTGTGTTTAGTGTTTAATGTCTAGTGCTTAATGTATGTATGTACACTCTGTGTTAAGTGTTTAATGTCTAGTGTTTAATGTATGTATGTACACTCTGTGTTTAGTGTTTAATGTCTAGTGCTTAATGTATGTATGTACACTCTGTGTTTAGTGTTTAATGTCTAGTGTTTAATGTATGTATGTACACTCTGTGTTTAGTGTTTAATGTCTAGTGCTTAATGTATGTATGTATGTACACTCTGTGTTTAGTGTTTAATGTATGTATGTATGTACACTCTGTGTTTAGTGTTTAATGTATGTATGTATGTACACTCTGTGTTTAGTGCTTAATGTATGTATGTACACTCTGTGTTTAGTGCTTAATGTATGTATGTACACTCTGTGTTTAGTGTTTAATGTATGTATGTATGTACACTCTGTGTTTAGTGCTTAATGTATGTATGTACACTCTGTGTTTAGTGTTTAATGTATGTATGTATGTACACTCTGTGTTTAGTGTTTAATGTATGTATGTATGTACACTCTGTGTTTAGTGCTTAATGTATGTATGTACACTCTGTGTTTAGTGCTTAATGTATGTATGTACACTCTGTGTTTAGTGCTTAATGTCTAGTGTTTAATGTATGTATGTACACACTGTGTTAAGTGTTTAATGTCTAGTGTTTAATGTATGTATGTACACTCTGTGTTTAGTGCTTAATGTATGTATGTACACTCTGTGTTTAGTGTTTAATGTCCAGTGCTTAATGTATGTATGTACACACTCTGTGTTTAGTGTTTAATGTCTAGTGCTTAATGTATGTATGTACACTCTGTGTTTAGTGTTTAATGTATGTATGTACAATCTGTGTTTAGTGTTTAATGTCTAGTGTTTAATGTATGTATGTACACTCTGTGTTTAGTGTTTGATGTCTATTGTTTAATGTATGTGTGTACACACTGTGTTTAGTGTTTAATGTCTAGTGATTAATGTATGTATGTACACTCTGTGTTAAGTGTTTAATGTCTAGTGTTTAATGTATGTATGTACACTCTGTGTTTAGTGTTTAATGTCTAGTGTTTAATGTATGTATGTACACTCTGTGTTTAGTGTTTAATGTCTAGTGTTTAATGTATGTATGTACACTCTGTGTTTAGTGTTTATTGTCTAGTGCTTAATGTATGTATGTACACACTCTGTGTTTAGTGTTTAATGTCTAGTGCTTAATGTATGTATGTACACTCTGTGTTAAGTGTTTAATGTCTAGTGTTTAATGTATGTATGTACACTCTGTGTTTAGTGTTTAATGTCTAGTGTTTAATGTAAGTATGTACACACTGTGTTAAGTGTTTAATGTCTAGTGCTTAATGTATGTATGTACACTCTGTGTTTAGTGTTTAATGTATGTATGTACACTCTGTGTTTAGTGCTTAATGTCTAGTGTTTAATGTATGTATGTACACACTGTGTTAAGTGTTTAATGTCTAGTGCGTAATGTATGTATGTACACTCTGTGTTTAGTGTTTAATGTATGTATGTACACTCTGTGTTTAGTGTTTATTGTCTAGTGCTTAATGTATGTATGTACACACTCTTTGTTAGTGTTTAATGTCTAGTGTTTAATGTATGTATGTACACACTGTGTTTAGTGTTTAATGTCTAGTGCTTAATGTATGTATGTACACTCTGTGTTTAGCGTTTAATGTCTAGTGCTTAATGTATGTATGTACACTCTGTGTTTAGTGTTTAATGTCTAGTGCTTAATGTATGTATGTACACACTGTGTTTAGTGTTTAATGTCCAGTGCTTAATGTATGTATGTACACTGTGTTTAGTGTTTAATGTCCAGTGCTTAATGTATGTATGTACACACTGTGTTTAGTGTTTAATGTCTAGTGATTAATGTATGTATGTACACACTGTGTTTAGTGTTTAATGTCTAGTGATTAATGTATGTATGTACACTCTGTGTTTAGTGTTTAATGTATGTATGTACACTCTGCGTTTAGTGTTTAATGTCTAGTGATTAATGTATGTATGTACACTCTGTGTTTAGTGTTTAATGTCTAGTGCTTAATGTATGTATGTACACTCTGTGTTTAGTGTTTAATGTCTAGTGCTTAATGTATGGATGTACACACTGTGTTTAGTGTTTAATGTCTAGTGCTTAATGTATGGATGTACACTCTGTGTTTAGTGTTTAATGTCTAGTGCTTAATGTATGTATGTACACTCTGTGTTTAGTGTTTAATGTCTAGTGCTTAATTAATGCATGTATACACTGTGTTTAGTGTTTAATGTCTAGTGATTAATGTATGTATGTACACTCTGTGTTTAGTGTTTAATGTATGTATGTACACTCTGTGTTTTGTGTTTAATGTCTAGTGATGAATGTATGTATGTACATAATGCACACTGTCTTATGTTGAAGTCTGAACTATATGTTTCATGTTAACTGGATCGCAATTTTTCCGGAGCAAGCTCCCAAGAATTTTACTCACCACGGCACATGTGCTGTTGTGATGTGACAATAAAAGTGACTTAAATAGGACTAAAACTAAGGGGGCTATTATTCCAAAGACTACAAGTAAGACTAAATCAGAATTTGCTGTCAAAATTAACACTAGATCAACTGTATTCAACTGTATTTAACTGTATTTAACTGTATTTAACTGTATTTAACTGTATTCAACTGTATTTAACTGTATTTAACTGTATTCAACTGTATTTAACTGTATTTAACTGTATTTAACTGTATTCAACTGTATTCAACTGTATTCAACTGTATTTAACTGTATTTAACTGTATTTAACTGTATTTAACTGTATTCAACTGTATTTAACTGTATTCAACTGTATTTAACTGTATTTAACTGTATTCAACTGTATTCAACTGTATTCAACTGTATTTAACTGTATTTAACTGTATTTAACTGTATTCAACTGTATTCAACTGTATTTAACTGTATTTAACTGTATTTAACTGTATTCAACTGTATTTAACTGTATTCAACTGTATTTAACTGTATTTAACTGTATTCAACTGTATTCAACTGTATTTAACTGTATTTAACTGTATTTAACTGTATTCAACTGTATTCAACTGTATTTAACTGTATTTAACTGTATTTAACTGTATTCACCTGAATTTCACTGTGATCTACTGTATTCAACTGCATTTTACTGTAATACACAGTATTCAACTGTTTTTCAACTGTTTTTAACTGTGTTCAAGTGTATCTAACTGTATTGAACTGTTTTCAGTGTATTTCAACTGTTGCTGCGGACTTCTGTATCATCTGCAGAGGTTTGCTAGTGGAGGCGGGGAGTCAAGCAAGCAAAACGTTTCTGGTGTCCAGCCTGGACAGGACCAGAGCATCTTCCTAATGCTGGCAATATGATTCATGAAAGTTAGCTGAATTTTGATTACCACTGCCAAATTTCTGGCTTCCTGGAGGGTGCAATGATTCATTTTTCAAGTTATAAGAAGAGTTTGTGTTGGATCTTCAAGTTAGCAGGGATGACAAGAAGTCAAGTTTTATCAAGGTTTAGTTGTAGGTGAAAGTTCTTCATCCCAAACGCTATGTAACTCAGGCATGCTGAGACACAGACCGAAATCATCTGCTCCTTAGGATGGTATGTTAAGTTAAGCTACGTGTCATCCGCATCACAAATATAGGGAAAGCCATGTTTCCGAATGAAGGATCTCAATGATGTCATGGAGATTGAGGAGAGCAAAGGACCAAGCACTGAACCCTGGGGTACACCAGTGCTAAGATGTTGCTAATCAAAAAGACCTGAAACACCTACCTAAGGGGTAAGACTGGAACCAATGGAATGCCATTCTAGAAACAACAATGGTGTTGTGTTTCAAGAGGAGAATGCATTGGTTAACGCTGTTGAAAGCAGCTGAAAGATCCTGGTTGTATTCAACTGTTTTCTATTGTCTGTGTTCACTGGAAGCTTGTGTCACCACAACCAATCACAAACATCTAACAACTGACTGCAACATGACAGCAAGAACAACTCAATATACAATCTGTGCATGATGTCTCATGTGAACATTTCATGTTTGTGATGGATATAAAGTGTTTCAGTAGCGGGCGTCACATGGGCCGTGAGTCTCAGCAGTTGCTCAGTCAGAGAGATAAGAGTGTTTAAGACAAACTGACAGGATGCCCCCATTACACGCTGTAATACAACCAGAAGCGGCAGTAAGTGTGAAAGCGGCTGATAACATCAGGTCAGGCAGTGAGCTGGAGTTCACATGGAGGTGGAGGGGTGACGTGTTATATTTCAATCACAGCAAACACTTCACCTGTATATTACACAATACATGCAGAAGAGAAAGTAGAATGTGTTAAGAATATAGATGGTGTTGATGTACACATGGTTTCTCTCTGGACATCCGCACCTGCTGTACTGCAGTATATGTGAGAAACAAAACACAGGAGAAACAAGGTCAGTGAGAGGACAATCACAGGAAAAACCTTTATAAAACTGACACACGACAGGTCTCTCTCTCTCTGGTCTCTCTCTCTCTGGTCTCTCTCTCTCTGGTCTCTCTGGTCTCTCTGGTCTCTCTCTCTCTGGTCTCTCTCTCTCTGGTCTCTCTCTCTGGTCTCTCTCTCTCTCTCTCTCTCTCTCTCTCTCTCCTCTATCTCTCTCTCTCTGGTCTCTCTCTCTCTCTCTCCTCTCTCTCTCTCTCTCTGGTCTCTCTCTCTGGTCTCTCTCTCTCTCTCTCTCTCTGGTCTCTCTCTCTCTGTCTCTCTCTGGTCTCTCTCTCTCTCTCTCTCTCTCTCTCTCTCTCTCTCTCTCTCCTCTCTCTCTCTCTCTCTCTGGTCTCTCTCTCTCTCTCTGGTCTCTCTCTCTCTGGTCTCTCTCTCTCTGGTCTCTCTGGTCTCTCTGTCTCTCTCTCTGTCTCTCTCTCTCTGTCTCTCTCTCTGGTCTCTCTCTCTCTCTCTCTCTCTCTCTCTCTCTCTCTCTCTCTCTCTCTCTCTGGTCTCTCTCTCTCGTCTCTCTCTCTCTCTCTCTCTCTCTGGTCTCTCTCTCTCTGGTCTCTCTCTCTGGTCTCTCTCTCTCTCTCTCTCTCTGGTCTCTCTCTCATGTCTCTCTCTGTCTCTCTCTGGTCCTCTCTCTCTCTCTCTCTCTCTCTCTCTTCTCTCTCTCTCTCTCTCTCTCTCTCTCTCTCTCTCTCTCTCTGGTCTCTCTCTGGTCTCTCTCTGTCTCTCTCTGTCTCTCTCTGGTCTCTCTCTCTGGTCTCTCTCTCTCTCTGGTCTCTCTCTCTCTCTCTCTCTCTCTCTCTCTGGTCTCTCTCTCTCTATGGTCTCTCTCTCTCTCTGGTCTCTCTGGTCTCTCTCTCTCTCTCTCTCTCTCTCTCTCTCTGCCCTCAACTTACCCTTACACCCCAGCGACACGTGCTGATACCACAATCAGATCCACACGTTTTATTTTGAGGTCCTTGACCCCGTCACCTTTGGGAATGTGAACTTTTCTTGTTTATTGGTGGCTATCATGCCCAAAATTTAGGAAGAACAGCTGTGGTTTTTAGAGAGAGAGAGATAGAGAGAGAGACAGAGAGAGGGAGAGAAAGAGAGAGAGACCAGAGAGAGAGAGAGAGAGAGAGAGAGAGAGAGAGAGAGAGAGAGAGAGAGAGAGAGAGAGAGAGAGAGACCAGAGAGAGAGAGAGAGAGAGAGAGAGAGAGAGAAAGAGAGAGAAAGAGAAAGAGAGAGAGAGAGAGCGAGAGAGAGAAAGTGTGTAAAAAGCTCCATTTGGCTAGATTTGGATTGCTCTCATTAAACCAGAATCTGTGCTTTCACACCACAGGGTGAGTCCAGATCTCCACTGAACACTGAAGATGAGTGAAACAGGAGCGTTGTTATGTGAATAAAACCAATAAAAGTGTGGATGTGAGCAGGGGTTTCCAGGACTTGAAGAGATACACCGTCTTGTGTCACCAGACTGGATTTATGACACTTCCTCTGACTTTGAAGGGCAGCTCTGTTTGCTTAGTTCCTGCTAACAATTCTGCATGGACTGTCTCAGTACTTGTTCATTCACAACCCCACAGGCCTCACTACACCTTTCACCAACCTTGTTGCTGTTTTCCTATGTCTGGTTATATGTCTTCCACTTTCAAGTGAATTTCTAAAGAGAGATTTCACAGAAAACCACTTACACAGAGAATACTATCAATCACATTTGTAAAGCTGTGCATTAGTTGATTTATTAATCCAGATTTGACTTTTTATTTTATTTTAAAATCTCCATTCTTTGTTCCATCTCCAACTTCATCTTTAACTTAGAGATACCTAAATACATCTGATAACCGTCCTGTGAATATTTCAATATACCAATTTCAATTTTTTTTACAACTTTTTGACATTTTGATTTGCTGACTTTACCTTACTTTACCTTTTAAAAATGATTTGTTTTAGGTAAGCACACGTTGTGAGTAAATCTGCATGATTTTACTGTTTTTTGTTAACAATACATTTTGTAATCATTCTTACTTGTGTTTTGACTTCTTAACAACAATCCTGTTACATTGAGACTTTCAGTTATGTGTTTTATATGGATTACTGGATTGGCCTAAACAAACTTTCCTCATAAGCATTAATGGCAGTTGTTGTACTCGTTCACTTGTTCTGATTTACCCTATCTGATGATCTCAAAATCCTTTCATGCATGCTTTTATATATTAACATAACCATTTATTTTATTAGAAAACTAAATTATTATTTTATAAAATGAATCATATGACTGGATAACACAAAAATCAGCCAGAGGAGATGTGAAGGTCTTAAATCCGGTTAAAGATCATCTCATTCTTTTTAATCTTTTGGTCTATTATGTAAAAAAGGAATGCTATTAATAATGCATGTATTGAACAACACAACACAAAACAACACAACACAACACAACACAACACAGATTGTGTCTGCTGCAGTAACAGGAAATCCCAGTAGGT
>CM065674.1:2062846-2127065 GCA_033220385.1 Triplophysa yarkandensis
ACAGAGGGGTAAGCACCTGCTGATCACTGCAACACAACTGAAGAGTTTGACCAGATAATGACTCTCCTCTCTCAATGACATCCTGCACATCTCTCAGCACTTTCTACTTCATCCCGATACGTGAGTGCTTTTGGACTTGCTGACTGTGACAGATCTTAACGTGCTCATATGTTGAGAGAAACTGCTGAGATAAAGAATAAGTAGCAACACTTTGACAGCAAGACTCTCGTGACAGCCAGCCGTTCAGCTGTAGAGGCTGGATATTTGTTCATCATCAACATAAAGAAATGATCCTGTTTACTCTCTCAGTGAGGGTTATGGCCTGCTAATGGTTATCTTTGTACATTTAATTGCTAAACAAATTATTTACTGTTTTTTTGACAATACAATTTCCCTGTTTTGATATGTAATTCCCACTTTTCAAAATCCTTAAAAAGTCTAATTATCAAATAATTCAATATGGCGTTGAAAAAACATAAGTGATTTTGATGCAACTTGTCCAGAAAACTTCCTGTTCCAGTTTTTCAAAGAAGTTTTTAATCAAGATTATCTTTTAAACCAACTCAGTGATGCTCGGTGTGTGCCCTTTTGCATCACTTTTTTATTTTTAACCAGGATTTTTTTAATAAATATCTTTGAAACTGAAAAAATTATGTTTTTTTTCTAGTGGAGGGCGATAAAAATAAATATCGCCGTTAATCTATTCTCAAAGTTGGGTTGGGTATGGAAAGCCAATGGGTCAGAATACGCAGGCTTTCAACACAGTATTAATGTTAAAACGCTGTTTTCTGACCCATTTGGCTTTCCATACGAAGGAGGCAAATTGTACACCCGAATTAACTTAAATGTTCAAGCGTCAAAGTACACGCGTGTGGTGTGAACGAGGCATTAGGTTGTTTGCACCTTGTGCAATGACTTACCCATGGTCATTATTTGGGTAGCACACATATTCTGAATTTCTTCGACAGAATTCATATTAGCTATTTTAATCTAGAGTAATCTAGATTAATTACAAGTTTAAAGTTAGATTAATCTAGATTGAAAAATTAATCTATGCCCACTACTAGTTTTTACAAATCTTTGCATCAAATGCATCTTGTTCTGGACCCCGTAATAAACAACGCAGGAACCCATATGTCAAATAAAGGTCTGCCCTGCATGTTAAAAAATGGAGATTGACAACTGAATCGCCATCGCTTTCTATAGTAATAAATATTTTCTATACAAATGTATGTAATATTTATAGCTATAATAAATCGAATGTAATTAATTCTACATGTGTGTTTGTAAATAAAACTATTTACACATAAAATGTTAATTTTAACTAAACTCAAATATCTAAAACATCTAGTGTTCACAAAAAATGGTATTAGTTACGAATATCATTTTATTTAATAAATACTTTTTAAATATATAAACTGAGAAAATATTTGTACTGTTGGATATTATTAAATAATTTTACTTTATTGGAACATATATTTAATGTTTTTTAAAGATTCTGTTAATTTACCATAACCATAAAATTCATTTTTGTGATATTTACTAAGCCACATGAAATATTTCTCACAATGCACTGTATTTGAATAGTCCCAAAAAACGTTTCCTTTCACTTTGGACACAGTATACTATAGTACAGGCATTGTTTTATTAGTTTGGCAAACTTTTCCACTCTGCACAGATGGTAAATTAAACGTAATCTTCATCCCAAGGTGTTATGTTGTTAACTTCAGGTATTTATCTCTTAATCCATATGTGTTAGTAACACCGTCATCGGTTTATGGCTTAAAACATCTCAGCAGTAAATGTCAGACAGCTGGGAAGAGAAGTCGAGCGATATTTCGATATAGAGATTACACAAGCCCAGCGGCCAAATGATGCTATCTGTGAACACAATCCCCATATGGAAGTACAGATATCTTAACAGCACTAACAACTCAAACATTTCCTTTCTTTACCGTGGAATTAAAAAGATGTTTTGGATACAGATGCCGGCCGGTTGACAAACTTTGTTTGTTTTGAAATACATTTAAAAAGAATAATTCCTCACCAATGATTTACGGTTTAATTTTTGGATGGCCATCGAAAAGTTTGGCAGCAAATCACCATCCACTTTACATGGAAGCATCTGTATTCATGCCTAAATTCTCCTTTAGTGTTTCATGGGAAAATGAAAGAAATGAGGTGCTGGAACGACACGGCTTGGGTAAAAGATTAAACAGTTTTTTTGGGGCAAATTATTTTTCAAATTGAAAGTATTTTGGACGAGGTTCATGTGTGGAGCCCATGCACACCTCATTTCATGTGAATAGAGCCGCATTTTTACTGTCAGCAAATGTGTTTCATAATGTTGTGTTGGCATGTGGTCTGAGAAGGATATAAAGGCTATTAACTGCCTCCATTTGTGTCTCTGTTGATAATTTTGAAGAGAGAGAGAACGAGAGAAAGAAAGAAGCTTTCAATCTCTATCAAATCTTTCTGCTGATTTTGCCACCAACCTTGATAATGTACATGGAAGGTTTGAGTAATTCATACAGCGTGAATAAGAACTAGTTACTGACATTTGATAAATGGGTCTCCAGATGTCAGACAATTTAAAGATGTCAATCACACGAGGGTTATGCGTGTAACCTCTCCCGCTCGGAGAAGAAAAATCATATTTTAATTGTAATGAGATTGTGTTTATTTAGTCTTTTCGTGCACTGAAAAAATGGGTTGTTGGAATTACTTAATTTTATCAAGTACATTGGTTCTACATGATTACATTAAGTTTTTGTAACATAACATTTTTTCAAATTTCAAGAGACGTTAAAGAAATTTCAATATGTCAAACCAATGTACATGATAAAATTAAGTAATTCCATCTACCCATGTTTTCACTGTGCCTGCTTTATCCATATAAACTTTACAATATACATTTCCAAAATAATCCACTTCTCACTTACATATATTTTGTAAATCAAATGTACAATATGAAAGGGATTTTCCATACAAAAACATAAATTCTGTCATGATTAAACCACAAGTTCTTACAAATAAATACATTTCCATGTTCTGTTGAATGCAGAGATATTTAGAAGAATTTTAACAAAGAAAGATATTTAGAAGAATGTTAACAAACAGATATTTCCGGAGCTTCGTGGACATCCATAAAATATAAAATGGTATAGTTAATGGTGTCCCAGAACTGGTTCTTTACCTACATTTCTAAAATGTTTTCTCATGTGTTTAAACTACAAATAAAAGGAAATGCAGTGTTTTCTTCTGGTAGACAATGGTTGCTGAGAACTCTCAGTAGCTAACATTTCTTCTAACACTGTAAAAAATAGGGCACTATGTGCTGTACTAATATGAAGCTATGTTCTTTATTCATTATAAGTTGTTTTACCTGTATTTTACACATTGCAATGCATTAAATTGCATTCAAGCATTAACAGAAATGACATAAAATAAACAGAAAATGAACTTGATATTTTTCATATATTTTTTACAGTATGTTTCTTTGTGTTCAGCCATTTGTTTAATGTTCTCATTAAGACAAAAATAAGAATTAATATTCTCAGACAATTTTTTTTATGTACGTCGTAGAAGTATAATTTATGTATGGATCAGACAAAAGTAGCTGTTGATTTGAACTCAATTTTAGACTTATAATATACTTAAAAGTACACCAAAAACGTGAGACAATTGTGTGTCAAGAAATACTAAGGAAGCACTATTCTACCCAAGTATTCTTCATAATATATTTGAATTTACCTTAATTTTTATGTATCAAAAGGAATTGAAATACACATATTGTTGAAGAGGTTTGATTGATGTTGTTTCACTTTCCCATGGTAAAAATTTTACGAGCTATGACTTACATTCCTTCATTTTGTTATGACCCCTTGTGGAATGGCAAATGTGCGTATGCGAAACTGCACAATGATGTGTTGGTTCTAACCGTATTTTCTTACTTTATTTTGTATTTTAGCATAGTTGGTGTTCAGTATCGACCAGCCCGTATAAAAACTGGTTTAAAATACCTTTGCTTGGAAAGGAAAGGCAAGATAAGAATAGAATAGAAAGAAACTTTTCCGTCGCCCAGTGGATAATTTTATTTTCCAGAAGCAGATGTGTCTAGCCGTTATTACATCTCCGTCTTCATAACTCAGATCGTATTTTTCCTGTTGAGAAAGTTAAAACAATTCTCCCACATCTTTGGACGTTTCACAGCAGCTGCGGTTGCGCTGGATGAGTCAGTTTAATGTTGAGGGGATGCAACAGAAGCACTCAGAAGCAAAATATCAGAAAATATCATTACGACACAATGACTCGCGGACACAACGGTGAGGGATAAACACTCTCATTCTGTGGCACGTACGGTAAACAACAGGCGAGAAAGAGGGAGGAACGATAAATATAAGACAGGCCAAAGGAACAGGCCCGAAACACTTTTTGTAAGTAAGAACGGCTAAATCTGTCTTGACTGAATGCTTAAATGTAGTCGCCTTCCTCCAGAAAGCCTGAAATGCCACCCATATCAGAAGAGGAGGGCAAACCTTGTCTATAACATGCCGATCAATTTGAGAGGTGGGAGTTAAAGCTCTATTATTTTCCACTTCTGCCAAGAAAAAATAGTACCTGTGAGTACAACTGTGCTGGAGTAGGCCTGAGGTTTGCTTTTCTAAGAATTGAGGATGTGTCGAAACCTGAAGAGTCGCTGGGAAAGTTTTGTACCCGGCATGCCACGAATGTTTCCGAGTGCTTTGGTTTATCTAATCTTTGAGTTTGCTGTCATTGTATTGTCAAGGCTTTTGGAAAAAAGCCTGACAAGAAAAACACATGAGGTGACTTTCATACATAATTCACCGCCGTGCATGTGTTGATGCGTTTATGGGACCGGCTGTCAAAAGATGTGTCGCGTGAGTCACATTGTCAACGACTGTCTTTGTCTTGATGTCATGCGATTGTCGGTTCCTCTTACGGTTATTAAGAGATACTGTTCACCTAAAATAAAATTTCTGTCATTATTTACTCACTGTCGTGTCGTCCCAATCCTCCACAGAACTGTATGTAATGACAACTCATAGTAAAACATAACTGTCAAACCATGAGCAAAAACATCCGTGCATTTGAGGAACAGAATGTGAAAGAACGGCGGAATGATTTGTGCAAGGTTATTTGATGACATATGAACATTCCTGCAGATACACGGAGATACGGCATCATCTTGATTCGCCCCAGAGGAACTGTAGGATTATGGTTTTAATTGCGCCGTGTGGTGGAACAGATTTCCTCAAGAGCAAAAATCATGAATTATTTATCTTGGGAGTTTATGATGATACATGGATGAGACCACAAGGATGACCTTGTCAAGCCACCTCATCCACATTTCCTCAGGAACGTGAACGAACAGATTGGGCCGGAGGTGGCGTGAAACGGGATGAAGGTCGTGACCGAACATCACCTCGCTACAGGCGTCTTTTGCAGAGTGGTAGGTACTTTACCGTTGGCCATCATTAAATTTGAGACATCGGGACCATCGCAGAGAGAATATGGAAACGGGTATTCAGCTTATATTATTTTGAACAGTTCATTAAATCTTTAAGAAGACAAAATCATTCAGCACTTAAACTTTGCAAAAGTTGTTTTTTAAATGAGCCTAGCCCACATAGGCCCAAGAAAAGCGTTGTGTGAATTTGGTACTGTAAATTTGTTTCTAACATAAAGCTCTTGTACATAACTTAAGAAGATGCGGATTATGAATAATTTAAATAAAGCTTTTTTTGCAGCTGTTTTAGCTAAAAAAACTCAGTCACCATGCCAACCAATTGTAATGTTAGCAACCAGAAACGTGTTTGTGGATTCGGACACTAAAGAAATAACGGTAAGTGATGCTTGAGTTTTATTTTTTTCCGTGAACTATTCAATTTATGCTAAAACTTGTACTAAGTTCCTTTTAAATTACACATTAACAATGAAAACCCAACCATTGGGATAAAATGTACCCATGCTGGGTTGTTTTAATCCATTCTTGGGTCGAATTTGCTGGATTAATTATCATCGTCAGATAAAAAATGGACAAACACAACAGCGGGTCATATGTACCCATCCTAGGTGGTTTAACTCACATTGTTGAGTTGTTTTAAATCATGATTTGGTTGAAGATAAACCATTTGCTGGGTTAAAAATAGACAATCCATTAACAATAGACAAAACATTAAATTGTGAATTAACCCATGTTTACCCATTCCGATTATTTTCCTTAGCTCAAAATATAGATCACAATTTACTATAAACATGTTCCTTACACTTCGACTTCGAAATAAAAGTTTTAGTTTTAGGGATTTGGTTTGTCCAACAACAAGTCTATTTTTATGGTTTTCTCTCTAACATGAGGAATTTAGAGTTACTTAAAGTAAATTAATAATGGCATAATTTTACCAAATATATAACATTTTATCACGTTTTCAAACCATAGTCATGCTGTAGGCCGAGCCATACCTTGAGATAAAATTCAATGAAGTATAGCACATAAATTAGACAATGCTGTTAAAATGTGTCCTGTGATTCCTGCTTGGATGATTTACATTCATCCCTCCCACCTGTAATGAAACACAAGTGAGCGTTTTATCATTTGTGTTGTGGGCCCATCAAGGTCAATAGGATCTATTTTTAATTAACCGTGAGCTTCACTTTCAATTCTGAAGAATAATATACAGTCACAGGAAGCTGGGACTCGTATGAAATATAAATGTCACGGATGTGGCACACACAGAAATAGGTTAGCCTGGGATATAAAAGTGATTTGCAATGCATTGATCCGGTGAACTTGATTAAATGGGAGTATTGTTTTAAATGTCTTTTTAAAGCGCACTAAGTAATAGAAAAAGTTTGTGAGGATAAGCGGACCCATGTCGTGTAACATGTTGTTTCTAATCTTGGCATAATTTATTATAGTGGACTCGCAACCCAGGCCAACCGGAATTATAGCACTATAATGATTTCTCGCACACAAAGCGAACCTTAAAACCTCTAGCTGTATTTCTGGATACAATAGAAACAAACTGTGACGGAGTGACTACACCGGTCTGAGAGGCTGAATTCATGATCGATTTACCAAACATGTCTGGACAATAAAACATCTTTCAACATTGCTCTGAAAATAAAACAAGTTTCCAATTAAATGCGGGATGATACGTTATTTTATAACTTCCATTTTTTGATGTATTATTCTTTGCAATTTGTACAAATTTATTTAGTTTGATCATATTTGTATTATTATTTGCATTCAATTTGATGTGATGTTGTTACCTTTTAAATTAGTTTTTAGTAATTTTATTATCTTTTCATTTTTATTTTTTATTAGTTTTTTTTCTGTTGCTATATGAAAATCATTTATTTTTTATATTTTATTTTATGTTATTTTAAATGTAGTTTCAAATTAGTTTCTTCCACTTTTGGTCTGTTATTATTTTATATTATTTTTAAAGTTAGTATAATGAATATAGTGCAAAATGCAAAAAAGAATTCTATATTTTAGTTTTTAAAATTGTGGACTTATTTGTTTTTATTTTCAGTTTCTCAACTTTAAGTTATTTAGTTTTTTTGGGGGACAAAGTTTCATTTATTTTATATTTTTCAAATAAAATAAAAAATAATACTTTCTTGTCAACTTTTTGAGACCGACAGAATAATTGTAATTCTAGTTATAGTTAACTATAGTAAACCATGAATATACAGAACTTCTGTAAGTGTATGTTTAAAATATATTCTGATATAAATTTCTAAACCAAACGATGTCCATGACTCAGAATTCTCACTCTGTGTGTATGAAGACCTGCAGTGCCAGAAAGCATCCCTGTTACCTGTCGTATGATCTGTCCATTAACACCTGAAAAAAAGGGTTAAGGGCTTTTCAGACCAAAACAACAAAGTTAAGTACCAGTTTTCCTCCTGCAGGCTGTCAAACTGCTCAACAACTCCTACCCGAACTGTCTGAGCTTATCATTCTGCAGAACAGCCTCTTTCAACTCACACACACACACACACACACACACACACACACACACACACACACAAACATGCCTACACACATGCATGCGCTCGCACACACACACACATAAACACACACACACACACACACACACACACACACGCACACACTTTAGTTGTATCTGTAGAGGACATAAAGCCATACAGAAATGAGTTAAATGAATTATCTTTATATATAAATGTATAGATATTTTTTATATAAAACAATATTTTTGGTTAAATTTAACAAATATTTCAGCTAATGAAATGTACTTAATTGTTTAATAACATATTAAACTAAACAGTATGTTTACTTAATTTCAAGGCTTTAAATGTACTAATTTTTTGTGTAAAAGCATCTAGAGTCAATTTTAAATATCTTAATATCTGAGATCTAGATAAGACTTATAAACATCATTTTTCATTTGCTTTCAATCTATCCTGTAATGAAAAAAAACATTAATGAGTTCTAATCTGTCCTTTTTAATTCTTATAAATATTTTTGTACGTGTTGTTTAATTCTTACATCTCACTTTGGTTTAAAGGATAATCAATGGGTTGGTTATTTTTGCTCAAAATCAATTCAAACAACGAAAAATTTCATATAAATTATAAGATTGTGGTATAAATTTGTATTGTTGTATGCTCATATTTCTGCAAATCTGTGTGCTTATCTAACAGGACGTCTTGAGGAAGATGTTTGGAGCAGTTGCAAGTCTACATTGAAGTTATTTATCCCCATTACTCTCTGATCTAATTTTTCTCTAGCGGAGATACTCGTGGGCAGTTTAATTAAATTGAGCGGGAATTGTCTTAGAGTTATTTTCTCTTCGACCATCAAGAATGGACCCTGGTTTGTCACTTCATGAACTCAATTACATCTAATCTCTTTTTATAGCTGAAGTTTTGCAATTCATCGAGTGCTGTCATCATTCATCAACTCATCTACACCAAACAATGACCAATGTGCATAATAAATATATATAGATACTGTACTTCCTCTTTTAGAAATAATAGAACATTGAATTTATTGTAGATAATTGAAAATACAATAAGAATCTTGCATTTAGTATTTGCAACAAATCTAGTAACACTATACGGTATGCTTAAAGTATTGCTTTAGCTATAAAAGATTCAAAGTCTTAATTCATAAGCGCAAAGTAATTTTCTTTTATGGTGAAGTAGTGTCAAACACGATCACACTAGGCATGACTGCGCTTCGAAGATTAACTTAGCTAATGAGGAAAAATAAATCATGACTTAAAATAAGAGCAATGAAAATGTTGGCTTTTAATGTTCAATTATCTGAGTGGCTTAGATGGTTCTCTTTCAAAAAAACATTGACCATTTGAAAAGCATAAAAGTACAGTACACGCACTTGTGGCTAGAGTTTACGACGCTCTAAATGGATAATAAAGGCCGACTGTGAATAAGTGAGCTGTAAATATACACTCAGTTTACTTAAAAATGTTAGTTTACTATGTACTGTCTGACTCTTTTAGCATGTCTATAAACCTAGCAGTCCTTAAAACCCTGTAAGATTATGTATAATGCCATCATTTATTAAAAAAAAAGGAAAATCATTGTTCTTCTGGGGAACACAAAAGAAGATATTTGGATAAATGTCTCAGGGGGTTGGAACAAATCGTGGGGTAAATATTGTTGGGTATCCAATGTTCTTCAAAATATCTTCTTTTGTGTTTAGCAGAAGAAAGAAGTTTGAATTTACATGAGAGGAGTAATGAGAGAATATTGGTTTTTGGATGATCACACTTTTGTATTACTTGCAAACAATGCTGGTGACTCCCAAAATGAAAATTCACCTAACAAGGGAAATTCTGTCATAAGTTGATAACCCTAATGTTATTTTAAACCGCAAATAACTTTTTTTTCTTGTGCGGAACACAAAAGATGATATTTTAGAGAAAGCTGGTAGCTGAACAGTTGCAAAACCCATTCACTTGCAAGTGACCAACATTCTTCAAAATGTCTTTGTTTGTGCTCTTCAGAAGAACAGAAGTAATGCAGGAGGATGAATAAATGACAACATTTTCCACATCTTTAAGCAACCGACCTTCATGATGAAATGTGAGAGACACTTAAGATGAAGACATGTCTATATTAATATGAAGAGTCACCCAGCTCTCTTAATCGCTCATCCACATTAGGTGTAGCCTTCTACAACATTAAAAACAAAGACATCACTTGACACGTGACCAGAATTGAAAAATATTTCTGCAGATTGTGCTCAGAGTTCAATTTCCTAAAAGTGAATTTAGGCGTCAGTTTCTTCATCACAGCGCTTTAACCAACACCATATTATTGCCAGAAATGGCACTTATGTGGCAGGCAACATTGAAAGCCGGTGGCCATCAGAAGTAAATTCTTAACATACAACCCTTTAAAAAGTAATGTAAGCCTTTTTGTCTTGATGTGTATGGAATGAGACTGGCATAACACGTATGAGTTAAATAGGTGTCAAGGAATAATAAACGACATGTCAAGAGACTCTCTAGTACCGATGGGAAACAAACTAGTGGGGAAATATTCAATAACTCTTATTTATTATTACTTTTTATTCTTTATTTACTGTGGGGTTTAGTCTTTGGAATCTTTAAACATGGATGACTTTCTTTCTTCTGCAAAACACAAAGAAGATATTTTGAAGAATATTGATAACCAAAAATCTTTGGGTCCAACAGATGTACATTAAACCCATGCAAGTCATTGTGTGCCAACGTTTATTGGTTAGCAATATTCTTCGAAATATCTTCTGTTCCCTAGAAGAACTGCCGTCTGCATCCCAGTTATTCCTCATATAAAATAAAGTGAAACTTTTGCCGTTATCTCTGCTTACAAACTTTGTCTTTGCAAGGAAAGTGAGCAAATATATTTTATGTTGTTTTGGAAAAGACAATGCATAAATTAATACTAATAATGATAACTTATCCAAAAACAAGCAAAATAATCTCCCAATGGGGTGAGAAAAATATATGGTTGAAATTTAGGTTTAACTTTTGAAATAATGTATCTTTTTTTTACTTAACCCATTAGTAGATTAAGTCAGCTTGTTTTAAGCACAACATTTCCTTGATTCTTATATTTTCTTTCCAAAATAAGACACAATATATAGGGTAACGTAAACGTGTCTTAACTTAAGAAGTGTTGGGTATTCTTAATAAGCAATGCATATTTTGACAATGCATTAAATACAACCTCATCAAATCTCCTGAGTAACAACTGAGCAACATGTGAGCAATAAACATTTGTATAGAGGTTGGAGAAGCAAACGTTCCCGATGTCCTGTTTCAGAAAATGATGCACTATACTCAAGCCGGAAATCACCATACTAACCTTGTGGCATTCTTGGAAAAAGGGACTGACAATGGAACGGCAGGCACTTAAGATGCGGGCGATTTATAAAGAAGTCGTGCATGAGACCAGAACCCATCAGCAAGATGCCGGCAACACACGGGGAGCATTTATACACGTCTGTGTGTCTAATTACATTCTTCCTGTCGTTCTTCAATAAAACAGTCCGGTGCTGAGAAAAGTCAGACAGGGAATAGGGCTTTAGCAACACAAATCAAGTGCACATACATAAAAAACACCAGTCAAAACAAACAACAGTTCCTCGGGCGCATTTGCTCTTCAGATTAATGATACGAGATGGAAGGAATGATCAATATTTCATGTTCATGCAAGCCTTTCTTCTGACTAATAAACAAAACAAAACATTGCTAAATATATGAATCCAGCTAAGATAGATTTGAACGATATTCCTAAAGGAACCGAGTATTTGCATTTCATATCGTTCCTCCAACAAACTCAGACTCGCAGATGACTGTTTGAGATTCTGAAATCCATTCAATGGGAATCTTTGGGGGGTTTTGTTTATTCCATGCATTCCATCCCCGTTGGGAAGCTTATTGTAGAGGCAAAGCATTACGGGTACACGTCAGTTTCGTAATAAGCAAACTTAGTGACCTGGCCATCGCCCACAAGGCCGTAAGGCCGGGGATATGCGACTGACCTCTTGGGACCGCGTCTCTTGCCTAATAGTCTTGTTTCCGGCGGAACCAGAGGTGAACTGTACTGTAATGGTTTTGTGGTAATGAAAGGCTGTGAGTTTGTGTGAGTTGATGCCATGCACCGCAGGGTTTCATCACAGGGGCGTAAAAAGCCTTTGCGCGTCAGCCAATAGCCAGACACACACATTTCTGGGCAGGCCGTTCGTCTTTGCTCTGAGAGCTTAAGAGAATCTCTGGAGGACGGTTCTTGAGAGGCGGTCGGCATCTGTAAGTATGTCATCGTACCATCTTGTGTTCTGTTTGAGATCAGGTCTGATTTTCTTCTTCTGCTGGTCTGGGGAAGGGTTGGGGAGAGAACAGTTGGAGGTTGACTTTGATCCGGCGCGTGTATACGCTTTCAGTTTTTCATTGTGTGCTGGTGAGTTTTATGCTGGCGAATGCAGTCTGCAACGTGACGGAACGCCAAAACGGCTCCTCGCTATGCCTCAACTTAACCCAAAAATGAAAATGTTGTCATCATTTATTCCCCTTCATGTCATTCTAACCTAATTATTTTCTTTCTGCAGGAAGATCCTTCAGGCAGAATGTCTGAGCTTCTATTTTGCAAGGGAAAAAAATGGATGCTGGTTTGTACTGCTGAGGTCTACAAAGCGCCATAAAAAAGATCAAACCTTCTTCCCAGGAAATGCAGTCGACAGGTAAACAGCAGGCGTCATTTGCAATTTGTCTCGAGTCACCGCTTTTGATCGGATTACTCAAAAATTGTTGAAGGGAAAGTTCAACCCAAAATGTAATTTTGTTATTTTGGTCATGGCATTTAAAATCTGAGTGACTTCTTCTTCTGAAGAGCATAAGATAAGATATTTAGAAGAATGTTGTAACCAAAAAACATTGACCCCTACGTACCTCCATTGAAGAGGCCCAAAACCACATCTCACTTTTCTCAAAATAGCTTATTTTGTTTTCTCCTAAAGAAAGGTTATATTATTTTATTTTATAATATTGTCTCGTGAAATTTAAGATGAAGATGCAGTGTATACAGTCTCCACCAATGTTGATCGGATTACTCAAAAGAGTTATGTACCCAAATATGTATTTCTGTATTTTCTTGTCATTTCGAACCTGTATGACTGCTTCTGCACAGCACAAGAGAAGATATTTCAAGGAAGGTTGTAACCAAACACCATTGGCTCCCATTTACCTCGATTGTATAGACACAAACCCCTGGTACATTTCATAATATAGATTTTTTATGGTTTTCCACTGAAGAAGGAGTCTTTTTTTAAGGGGATGAATGGGATACATTTTGTTAGATGTGATCCTTACCATATAGTTACTGTATATAATGCACATGATGTTTACTGAATACATTTAATTTTATATCTCTTAATTATGAATCAAATTTTTTCTGACCTCTTTATGATCAATTCGAAGAATAAGTAGAGTTCTTAAAACAGACATAGTGCTTAAATAGATAGATGTCTCGCATGAGTTTACAGTGTTATCTAAGAGGTCTTGTGGGACCCAGCAACTTACCATCTTATTCTTTGCCCTGTGGTTCTTTATTAGTAACAGGAGATCACAACTCTGCATCTGTTCATTTCTGAACCTTTGTCTGAGGCCTGAAGCTTTAGACTCAATGCTGAAACAAATGATCTATATATTATTATTAGCTTGGTTCAAATGTACATAGTTAAAATATAGGTACTGTTATTCAGGGTACACCCTTAAAATTAAATAAGTTTAAAAGCTTCTTCACAGCGATGCCACTGAAATCAAGAAGACTCATGGCATCGCAATGGCATTGTGTGCGTTTATTTTTAAGTTGTGCCGATGGACGCTGACAAAACTCTATTTCCTGCAACACGATTTTACTTCTCAGCATGAGACCCTTTGCAGATCTAATTTCCATCTCTGTTGTTCTATTTATGTCAGATTTATATAATTTAATAGCAAATTAAGACACGAAAAGGACAAATATACAACCTTAAAAAAATCGTCATAATCACATTAATATTTAATAAAGGCTTTTATTTTTCTGGTACATAACCACTGAGGGTTTCTACATTTGAACAAATATTATAGAATAGGATAGAACAGAACGGAACGGAACAGAATGGAACGGAACAGAATAGAATAGAATACAGAATAGAATAGAATAGAATACAGAATATAATAGAATAGAATACAGAATAGAATAAAATAGAATAGAATAGAATAGAATAGAATAGAATGGAATAGAATAGAATAGAATAGAATAGAATAGAATAGAATAGAATAGAATAGAATAGAATGGAATGGAATGGAATGGAATAGAATAGAATATTTGCTATGAACATATCAGTTTTTTGTGTTACAAAGCAATTTTAATGTTTTATTTTTTCATTAAAATGAATCTTTGAGATTTGCATCTTATAAGAAAAGGAGGAACAACAACTTATAGTCTTATTTTCTAATTAGTTCCTTCTGTTTCTTAAATGTTCATAATAAAAATCTCCAAAGGCAAAGGTGCTTTAAAAATAAGTGTACTGACGAACATGGTAATGCTTTTCAGGTCATTGATTGAAGTATTTTTTTATTATTTCAGTTATTGATCACAGGGAAACACTATCTCACACTGACATTCTCAGATCTCAATTGATACAGTCCTCGATATGAAAATCTACTAGATGTGGGCTAAAAAGTCAGTGTAAATGTGAAACATGTATGAACACGAAACATGTAGAAGACAAATTGATTCACTTAAATTGATTTGTTTTTTTATAGGTGAATGTATCGTTTTACTGAGAGCGTTTGATTTTAGCATCAGTGAAGCTGCATGTACATTAACAGACAGACAATATCTCTGAACACAAAAATATGATCTGAAAACAGCTTCCTGGTTTTGAAAAAGGCACAAATCTAATGTTTGGATCCGATACAGGGTCAATGTATTTTGCTTAGTTTATAAATCCCTCACAACAGCAGGTCAAACATTTGATTAATGAATAAATAGCTTTAAGCTCACATATGAAATATTGATTCAGGCTCGTCTCTAGTGATTATAGTAATAATGAACAGTCAGTGTGCTAAAGAGAGCCCTTAGAATATATTACATCGTGAGAGAAGTGGTGGAATGATAATACATATGTGGAAAATGTAAAGAGTAATATTGTATTCCAGAAACACCTCGACAAAATGTGTATCTAACATTTTGGCATGTGTAGAAACATCTGGGAAATGATGTAAACGGTATTGGGTGGGTTTGAAATCTAATATTACGGTCAACCTAGTGGACCGGCGTGTAGTCCGACTAAAGCCTAGTAAAACAGCGACTTTACAGTTCAATAAACATACATTTACATTTATTCATTTGGCAGACAATTTTATCCAAAGTGACTTACAAGATAATGCAGTTTTAAATTATCACTGTAGAGTAAACAGGTAAGATGTCTTCAAGAACACTTCAGTTATTGTCTGCTGGCACTGGGACTCAAACCTGCAACCATCTGCTTAAAAGTCCAACTCTCTAACCACCAAACCACAACTGAACATTTAGACTCAACATACAGTTGAGCCTGTATCTGTTATACAATATCACTCTTATATTCTTCCCATATTTATTATCATGACACAAATTCCCATCCTGCCATGATGTAAATAGGCCAGAGATGTTGTAAACATGGACAAAACTGTCTTTATTGAATCTCTATCCCTGTCCTGATTCACAACAGAAAACTACCATACGGATTTATATATATGTTCTCTTTTCATTCTTTATTATTTCTAATTTAATTTTTCTATTGTTGGTTATCAAGCATTGATTCTTTATTATACTCATCAAGGATTGCACATAATGGGAAACACATGTATAGAGCAATGCGGTTTAAGTCACTTTGGATAGCATCTGTCAAATGCATAAATGTAAATGTTTTTAGGATGTACTAATGAACTACATCTTCAAAAGAACACAACACTTCTAAGTTTTCCTCGTGCTTTTTTAAATGAAGTTTATCTACTGGTGTTCACTTTAATGAACGGAGCTAAATTGCTTAAACCGCTGACGGCTTTTTTTAGGAAGCCTTTCATTTGGACAAATTAAACCAGAAAACAATCGCCCAGTTAACTGCGTTAACACACTTACCTGCACGCCTTTCTCAAAAGTCTCAGTTTGACAGAATCTACTGAAAGTTAATGTCTTCTGCTGAATATACTGCGCGGACCTGCTGCTGTTGCGAAAGTTACACTTCCAAATATATCTGAGAGACATTACATCTAAGAACAAGGGTCATTTGTGGTCTGGTGGTTAGAGAGTCGGACTTGTAAGCAGAAGGTTGTGGGTTTGAATCCCAGTGTCAGCAAACAATATATGAAGTGTCAATGTGCAAGACATCTTACCCCTGTTTACTCCGAAGTGTTGATTGAGTACTGCATAATACTGGAAGTCACTTTGGATAAAGCGTCTGCCAAAGGAATAAATGTGAATTCAAATGTAAGATACTGAATGTATTACAATAGCAGATTTTTTCTCAAACGGTGAGCGGTATCTTAATAAAAAAGGGGTCGGAGTAAATAATATCTTTAATGCATGATGTTCATGTCGTTTATGACACAATGCTTAGATTAACGGTGGGAGATTTGAGCTGCTTCGTCCCACTGCGTTCTTATTGTTAAAACACAGCGGTGTTGTTCCAATCACCAAATATCTGCTGCTAAAATCCATCTGAAACGTCCGCGCTTGCCATAGATGCATCTGCTTCAGTGCATTCTACATCATTTCTTAATAAGATAATTCTGAGATATTTGACCAATTTTTAATAAAAGCATTTACTTTGTACGTCATGTTTAAAAAAGAGTGAATCGTGTGTACAACCATATATCAGTTTGAATTCGTAACTCACGACCTTTAACACGTCTGCATCCCAGTTTTCACCGGATTATAAACATCAAGCGGTTGTTTGGTTAAATATTATATAGTCCATAATCAACAGAGTGGAAGAGAGATTAAGTCAATCTATAAAAAAATGTATATTGAAGTCTGCATGTGTGAATCACTTACCGTGAACATTTTCTATTATCCCGTGTACGACTCTTAAAATGATGTTAGGTTCTGGGCAGTTTGACATCTTTTATTGCAAGTCTTGTTTAATATATATGTCCCATATTTAAGCCTTCCTGGAAGGGACGGCGACTTTATTGAATTAAAAGTGACTCTTTCGGAAATAGCGGAAAGTACCAAACTGGCTGAAGAAAATGTGATAAGTGAATTGTAAATCTCCCGGTTGGAAATATTGGACTCTTGGGGTAATACATTTCTGTCAGACGCAGACATGTAATGAGCTTTAAAAGGGCCGAGTTCGGGGAGGCTGGCGAGAAAAAGGCAAACAAGATTTTAGCAGAGCGCTTGTGTCATCATACTTCCAACAGCATAAGCAACTTTGGAAGTTGCCGAGTTGGACTTTAATAATCCTTTAACTCCTACAAGGGCTAAACGTTCGTGTGGAACATTAAAGATTAGAGAGACGAGTTAAACTGTTTCACACGCT
The DNA here is from genome assembly GCA_033220385.1 of Triplophysa yarkandensis. NCBI lineage: Eukaryota > Metazoa > Chordata > Actinopteri > Cypriniformes > Nemacheilidae > Triplophysa > Triplophysa yarkandensis. The sequence goes on from CM065674.1 coordinate 2,080,416, forward strand.
TGCTGATAATTGTGTTGCGGTTGTGCCAAATTAAATAAAGATGTTTCGGTCTCTACAGAACGGAGCTGAAAGGTGTTTCAGGGTCCGGACGAGAGTTTTGCAAGTGGCGAGCTGCGACGTTTCGTCACCTTGTTTTGAGCTCATTTGTACAGAAGGTCATGTTGTCTTGCTTTATTTAAAACGAAAGATGTTCTTTGTAATATTTTCGTATCATGCTGGGATTACCGAAACGTGTGATTCTGTGCCAGCTGAAGTGCAAACTGATTTAAAATATTTATACTCAAAATAGCTTGGAAATATTTGTAAATTATTATCTTGTTTAAAACCAGATATTTTGAGTGTCATTTGTGTTTTACAAATTAATACAAAAGTAGTAAGGGGGACCAATATGACACGATTACCGACATTCTTCCAAATATCTTCTTTCGGGTTTTTTTTTTCATTTAAAGTCATTCAGGTTTGAAATGAAAAGAGAATGAGTAAATAATGAAACATTTTCGCGTTTGGGTGAGCTGTGTTACTTTAAAGGTTGTGTCCTTGTGATATTTTACTTGCTTTTTAAATTTTTCCCTGGGCTGAAAGCATCTACAAAAGAATAAATGTATGAATAATGCAACGTGAAAGCATTCCTTTAAGGTAAAAGCTTATTTTCCTGGTTTCCGTTTCGGCCTAAACTACTGTTAGGTTAAAATCCTACACAAGTTCAAAGTCATGATAATTATAATATTTTTGCATAAAAATGATGTTTGTTTTGAGAAAGTCGGATTAAAACCATCATCACTTTTACAAAGGTAAATATTCTCCAGGGTGTTTTGCATCCGAACTTTGACCTCGCTAAATTGAATTCAAAGATCTGAGATTCAGTAGCGGATTGCCTCATGTGCACGAGTTTGTATATGCTTCATGAATCTCGTCTCAAGTGAACTGTGTCATCTCGGTGGAAAATGTCGTTGTATTCGCCACGTTGAGCCCTAGACGCGGGTCTCAGCGGAACTCAAATGCCATATGCAGAGGGATGTCCTCTCTGCGTCTTTGTCCTTGAGATGGCCAGACTCCAGAGCTCTATAAATTCTGTAAGTGCTTATGTTACTGGCAACCTTGTATTGATATAAAGAAATAGACGGTGAGGGACGCTTGTGGGGTTTTGTTGGTAATTCAATTGCTCAAGCATATATAAATTATTTCTGGCTAAAGATGATAGCTTTAGTCGGAATTAAAAAAAAGCTCTTGCTCTTTTATTGTAAAATGAATCATTATGGACAAATGTGCTAGGACTTGTGTACTATACTTCAAGTCTTCTGATGCTTTTGAGATTGTTATCAAAAATTAACATATTAAAGTATTGCAAACCTTTATACATTTTCCAAAACTGCATATTCTGAATGCACTGACTTAAATTAACTGTGTTGTTCTTGTTTAAATGTTTTAATATAGTATGATTACATTTCAGACGTACACTCATTTTGCTCGGTAAATATCACAAAAATGAACAGTCAAAACAATAAATGTATTTTTTTTCAGTGCGTCATTTTAAAAGAATATTACAAATTCAACAGTTAATTTCTATAATAAAAGGTATATAATGAAAAAAATATTAATAAAAAACATTTAAGTACAAACCTAACATTTTAGTACAAACCTAATATTTTTGGTTTATTCAAAAATAAATATTTTGGTTTATTAATATTTACTTGTTTTAACTTACTGTTTATAATTATATGTACTGTATATCCGGAAAATGTAAAAATTATTTAAATTATTCTGATCTTTTGTGTAAATTATTAAAATCACTGTATTTGTGTAATTTCACCCTAATTTTGTATTCTTATGGGACCCGTATGATCTTTGACCTATGCCATATAAACAGCAACCTTTAGGAATCATACCTTTTTTTTAACCTTTTTTATTTCTGTATTTATTGGACTGTTGCTCAGCTCTGTTGAATCATGGGATAGAAAAGTTTTCAGGGAATGCACACTAACTAATCTTAAAAGACGCAGAAGACCATTACGGTATTTCTCGCATACTCGTGACATAATATTTACTGTAGTGAGGAAGTGCAGTAGCTGATTTCTGATGCAGGGATATATATGTAGATATATTTATGCGTCAGTTCCACATTTTTCCAAATGTCGTGATTCACAAACGTAAAGCCAGCACCCCCTACTTACATGCGGATAGCCCAAATCTGTGTTACGTGTCGGTGTCACTCGCACTATTAAGCGTCATCTCTTGTGTTTACTTGTACACATTTCATGCCATTCAACCATCGCAATTTCATGCCTGTTGTTAATTAGCATTTCAAACTTCATTAACCCCAAAGACGAACCGCAAACTTTCTTCATAAAAAAAATGACGTGATGGTTTGTTTTCGTTTTATAAATATACTGTGCTTATTTTTGTTTGTACAGTACATGATGTGGGTAAAGGAATAGTTTATGTCGTTTCATGTCCTAACAACAAGGTGGAAATTTCTTAAATATGGTAGAAATGTCACACGGACGCAAGAGAAATCCTGAATAGATGGAACTAACAAAGATGCACAAACACTTCAGCTGAGATGTCCAAGGCCTCTTCTCTCGACCCAAATTAAGAGAAAAAACTTTAGTATAACATTTTTAATCATGATTTACTTGAAGTGACCAAATACAAATGTCTGAAGTTTCTCAACAAATTATGTATATTCAGCATATTTAGGCATTGTATTCTTTGCATAAACGTTGCTTACATGAATGTGATGCATACGGTAGATTTCGTGGACATTAAAGAAAAAGGGTTCAACAAAATACAGACAGGAAAAAGGGTTAAAACACCTTTATTTGAGGTTAAAATTATTATTTATAAAACCTGTAAAAAGTGTATGACAAGATCAAATATGTTCTATTTGTTCCCGTCACATCCACAGTTTGTGTGAGTGGTTGTGATTTCATGTCTGTTATATTTCTCTGTCATGGTTGTGTCCTGTTATTCCCTGTTCCCTCATGTGATCTTGTCAAGTTCTTCTGAGTTTGTGTCAACCTGTCGCTGGTGAGTTTCATGTTCGTCAATATTAAGTCAAGTCATGTCCAGTCTTTGCTTAAGAGTATGGTTTTATTCCTGGTAAAACCGCACTTAGGTTCGCTCAGATAACCTCGAGTACATTGATATGACAGTAACCGTCGTGGACGGTATCTCTTCCATGGAGCACATAAAGTAAATAATGTCATTGAGAATCTCTTTTTCTTTTACAAGCAGTGAATGGAGCTATCAAGTTTTTTACCTTACAAAAGAAAAAATGTTGAAGCCTTTTTATTTGGAAGTGACAGGTAAATTTCTTAGAAATCAGTAATATTTCCCTTGTGTCGATCACCCCTAAAGGTTATTTTTACATTGAACATTAATGTTTCGCAATGATGTCACATCTAATCCGAGTCAACAATCACATGTGATTGCGCCAATGAAGACGAGGGGTCAGTCACCGGCGTTAAAGGCAAAGAACCGCCTCTCCTCCTTTTTAAGCGAGGAAAAAAAACATGAAAAGAGACGCTTAGCATTTTCAGCTTCAAGGCAGTCGGCTTCAGACGGTCCTCGAGGGCCCAACGGCGAACCCCTGTCAAATCAATCAACGGAGGACGACCATGACAAAAACATAATGGTCGAGGAGGACGTTCTTGTCATATGATGGCACAAAAAACAACTTCATAAATGACAGCAGAAAGGAAATATGAAGATGTATTAAAATTAAAACCTCCCCAACATCTGCTTCCAGCATCTGTCCTATTCTATTTTTAAATCAATCTCCAGAGATAGACAACAAGACGGCTATATCATACTGTTAAGAGTTCAGTGGTTTGATTATTGTGTGGCGTTTAAAGGGACAGATCACCTATTTATTGGCATTTCAAACCTGTATCATGAGAACATTTTTTTTGAAGAACGTTGGTGAACAAACTACGGGATGGCCATTGACTTCTACCATGGATGCAAAACCATTGCAAGATAATGGGTGCTGACATTGTTTGGTCATCATCGTTTGTAAATATTCGTACCAACCAATGGAAGAACTATGGAGCAAAAGAAAATATGGCATAACAATAGAAACATTTATTATGAACCCATATATCGATTATTGAATATTCAAAGCAAACCCATATGTAAAGGCAAAAAGAAATCATGTTTTGTTTGAGATAACTTTCATCACTTTATTTAACTGTCGATACGTGATGTTGCCATGCAGCTTCAACTTTTTAAGTCGCTCACGTAAAATCTTTTTTTCAGGGTGGCATTATGCAATTCATTTCCTTAGGAACACATTTAGATCTGTCTGGTGCTTTAAAAACAAGGCCTTGGTCTTGAACTATGTAAAAGGATTTCTCCTGGGACTCTGGGGATATCATTTACTCTTCTCTTACCTGAAGTTCAGGGTTTCGTCTTTTGAAAGTGACTTTCACAACAACTTGATTCGGTGTCCTACTAACCGTTTGTCTTTTGCTTTTAAATCATAGCTTCATTTACATACAGACGCTGTTGAACAAGCAGAGGAAGTCGATTCATGTCTGTGTGTGGGTGAGTGTTTTTAACAATATCACATGTGATATTATTGGTCACAGTCATGACTTTGTCCTGCTTGGACCTACTTCCGTTTTTAAAGGAACTGACACATGTGGGAGATGTGTATGAATATATTGTTTCGCAGTTCTCAGGCACTTCTATGTCTAAATAAAACATAACAGTCTCCGTCACATTACATGTTCTATTATAATTAAATTTTTGAAAGCTATAGTTATGAAAATTATTCTAAAATTCTATTAAAATATTTCTGGTTATTAAAATCAAATACCATTGAATATTATATGTTATTTTATATCACATTAAATATAAAGATAAACAATGCACTAGTAATAAAATAAAAAAGAAGAGTATGAATACAAAATATAGATATTTATAGTTACTAAAATAAATGCCTAAAACTAAAGCTGTTTAAAAATGTTTAATCTGGTTTAGAAATTATCTAAAAAATAAACACGTTTTTTACTTAATACAATATAACAAATACTTAATAAAAAATCCAACTGTTAATTTTTGTTTCATTTTTCTAAAATGTACAATATTTTTTAATTTCATGTACTGAAGAAGTGTTAAAATAAAAAATCAATATGTATAAAATAGATAAAATTCAATATTAATATTTGAGTTAGTTGAACTCACTAAATTGTTTTAATGACATATACACAAAATTTAAATAGTACATTTACTTAATTTCAAAGCTTTTAGAGTAACATATTTTAAGTAAAAACAAGGTCAAATAGTATTTCCCTGTATTGACAAAAGTTTGGCTTTTTGTTTTTTACTCTGAAGAGCATTCAGAAACGAGACCTTTAAGAATGTTAATTGAACACCTCTGCCCTCTTTGATCTTGTAAAATCCATTTTTATTTGACAGTGATTTATTGACAGACCTCAGTCCAAACGCTGGATGTCCCATCAATCAATCGGCAGCTTTAAAAAAGCTTTACAGCTTTTACCGTTCAAAATTTCTAGATTCACAACATTAAACTTACAATAATGATTTATATGTTGAGCTGTCAGATATGGGTAGGTTTCATGTCAAAATAATGGTTAAAATAAACAGAGATGGAGATGAAGAGGGAAACATCATGTGTGAAAGAGAAAACAATATAAAAGAATAAGATGAGAGGTGGTAAGGAAAACCAAAAGAATAAAATGTAGCAAATAGAACGATAAAGATTGAATACGGTGGTATTGCGGTTTCAGACAGAGCTGTTAGACATGACCCAGTTGACATGTGATTGTGTTGTCCCGCTGTAAAAAAGCTTTCACAAGGTTAAGAACTAAATCCAACAAAAGGTTCGGTGACCTGACAGCTCTTTTTGGCTCTAGTTTCTCTCTTTTCAAAGGCTCGGTATAATGACAGCTAAATGTAATGGGTGTGATGAGATTAAAAAGTCTGAATCTTTTTTAATAAAACCTCCAGCAGAGGTTAAAACACATCTTGGAGTTTAAAGATGCACTGCACTGTTATTGATTTTCCCTCGGGTGATTGGTTAAAGCTTCTGGATACGGTGGACCACGGACTCTTGCTGATGAATCTGTCTATTCTGAAGAGTAAAAGGATTTATCAATCCTGCGTTTAATAAATAAAGAGTGCTTACAGGCTGGTGTCACTTCAAACTGAATCTGATTCAGCATCCCCACGCGGGCCAGTTATCACAAACTTTCAGTTTTGTTTTTATTTTCAGCACGAGACTCATTAGACTCATTACACATAAATGTATTGTTAATTATTCACAAAAGTCTGCGCTTTTTGCCTGGGGCAATTAATGTGACAATGTTACCATGTTAGATACACATAGATACATAGATATACATTTCATTTACAAGAGATGTTGATTTTTCCAGCACATTTCTCAAATATTAATAATACTTTATAATCGTTTGTAGAGCCTTGGCATGACGAGGTCATGGGTTACGTATTACACATAATGTATACAAATGTGTAGTATAATGCCACATGAGTCACTTTGGAAAAAAGCATCTGCCAAATGCATGCATATAACAATAAAGGGTTTCACAAATGCAGATAAACACTAACCATGGGCCTAGCTGGCACATTCGGCTGGCTACATGTATGGGCCATTCTGTGAAAATGTCAACCTTACCATCAAAATATCGAGCTTTTACCAATGGTTTTTACTATATTTAACACATAACACATATGTCAATATTTGGTGTTTAAGATACGCATGTGAGGTCTCTCTTTAAATTTTAGAGAATTAATATTAGATATTAAACAAAAAGATATTATACAAAGGATTGCTCTTTGGGCCGTCTCATCGCGAATGACACATTACTATTTCTATCGATCTCAGCGGAATGTGTTTCTATGTTTTTTTATATGCAAATGTATGTGATTCCTGCTGACTAAACTTAACGTTCGATTCCATTTCACATCTGAACTATGACAAAGCTGATCTACTCATCCATTTCAACCTTGTGTTTGTGGCGTAACATGACCCGAGTCATGTCATACTAAAACTGGCACAATTCATTCTTATTGTATATCCCTTCAAGCTTATAAAACTAATATTCCCCCACCACCATACTCGTCCATTTATTCCTTCGTGCTGCTTGCAGTGTTTGACATTTAACCAAAAAGCTATAGATTATGTAAGCGTTTTGGATTCAATAGGCTTCCTTTTGAATAAATGACACGGCATCTTTTTTTCTGTTGGCTTAATAAGAAGAAGCAGTTACCCGCCATCCTAATTGGCATTCTCGCTTCTGACTAATAACAGAAGATGCGGTTCAGTCTCCGGGCCGAATGCCAGTAATGGCAAACGGACGCCGCGTGTCAAAGACAGTCTGGGCCAATAAAAGCTGCTAAACAAAGACAATTTCCATGTATACAGGTCTACCTCTCCTCTGTGATCTTATTAAAGTGTTCTTTATAGCAAAGGCTTCACTTCTTAATATTGACACATTCGTCTACTATATAAAATTTTTCATCATCACGTTCTCTTTAAAGAAGGGTGACCATACGTTCCTAGGATTTCATCTGCATCCTCCGGATGATGTATTCGTCAACCAAATACATCATTATATTTTTATAAAAAATCTCAAAATATCTCTGAAGGCTAGACTAAAGACTGAAGTAGTTTCCTTACTTCTCGAATCAATCACATCTTAAATTGATAGTTCACTCAATAATGACAATTCTGTAACCGATTACTTTTAGTTTTTTTTTTGCAAAAACAAAATAAGATATTTTAAAAATGTTGGTAAATGGCACGAAATAATACCTTTTTTATAGTCACACTTCAGTTTTTAAAGGGATAGTAAACCCGAAGATGAAGAATGATCGCTCTTCTTATGTTCCGAACCTGTATAAATGTATTTGTTTGGTTGGACAAAAGAAAGAATTTTGATAAATTGCTGTTACCAAACAGTCATAATAGAAAAAATTACAATAGTGGTTAACACTACCCCAAAAATGTTGGCTGTACAACATTTTTAAAATTAACTCTTTTGTGTTTAACAGAACTTAAATATTATAAAGTAATTTTCATACATTGTAATTTAACGAAATTACAGAATGATTTGATTAAAAGCATTCTTCCAAATATCCTTCTCTTGGTTCATCAAGCCATTTTTCACACTTTAGTAATCAGTGAAGTCCAAGAAACTGTTTGGTTATAAGCATTTTTCTAAATATTTCTCTGTGTTCATCAGAACAAGAAAAGTATGGAGATTTGGAACTTAAAAATGAATGAATGATAACAGAATATTTATTTTGTGTGACCTATACCGCATGTGCATAGCAAACAACCTGAAAACGACCAAAACACTTCAGAAACCAATTCCTCTTTCCACAGCATCCAGGTCAGTTTCTCTTTTCCATTATTAATACATTGTTGGTTTTCTGCCTTCCAGCTTCTTCTAATGTCCCAGCTGTGACAGACAGGCTGCTCTAAAGCAATCTGAAGCTGTTTGGCAAATTGCTGAAAGAAGGCACACTCATCCCAGCCGTCCCCCGAGGGTCGCGGTGTTTCTGCCCCTGAGCGCAGGTGTACCCCTCTTACCCCACACACACTTTCCTTTTAGGGATACAGACACTGAGTTAATCTCTGGGATAGTTCAGTACATGCAGAGCTTGAAGGAACCAACGGCCCACCTGGTCAGAAAGCTTTGTGATGCGTTTAGTTCTACTGGCATGAGCAGAAGTTTACTCTTCTGACGCTATGTGTCCGTTGGCATGGAAGAAATCCACTCTGTGGCACTGGCAGATGTGTGAAGCTGTAGGCGGTGTGTCTGTCAATCCCCCACATGAGCCTCTTGCTCAGCTTTATTAGAGAATGATTTGAATGTGCCAAGATTATGTTTTGACAACATATTTTAACTCCAAGAAAAATGGCGACCATCAGCTCCCAAATCAGATCTATCAATGTTTTATAAAATATGATTACATTAAAATCTTAAACGTCTCATTATGAAACATAAGATGATAAAGGAGAAAATCCAACACAAATGGTGACATTATGAAATAGCTTTGAAATATATTAGGAGCTATATAGAATTATATTTATAGTAACTTACGGAAAAAAACAATTCAACAAATCTTAACGATAGTTCTCAAATCCCATTTCAGAAGCGCCATATGATGGCACTTTTATATTACCATGCATGTGATGTCTTAGACCATTTATCTGAGAATCTGTGTGTGTGTGTAATGTAGTATTTTGTTAGACAGAATCCAAAACTTGTTCATCCTGTTATATTGATATTTTGTTTCGTTTGATTAAAACTCACACTGCACATGTATGTGACCCTTTCCTCGTGATCTCATAACAACCAGACCGGAAAACTGAGTTGACAGAATTGCCTTAAAAATTCACCACTCACCAAAGTGCTCTTAGCCACTGTACCCCTCTGCTAAAGAAAGCCGCTTTATTGAAGCACTGATGAACGTTTTAAGCCACACCCTCAGTATCTCGTATATTGTAAAAATGTTATATGCAATAAATTTATGCATATGTGTGTTCATCGGTTTGTTGTCTTTTACTCGTGTTTATTGAACAACATTTTCATCTTTCAAATTTTTTTTAGCTAAGACCAGCTAACATTTTATAGAGTCAATAAAGTAAAGTGTTTGAACAGCTCAAATAAAAAACATTGTCAAAATCAATATTGTGCAAAAAAAGAATTTATTTCGATATAGTATGCATATAAGTTCAATTCCGTTTTATACAGAACATAAATGTTACCAGAACACTCTAGCAAGAGTTGACATAAAAACATATCAAGTAAATATACTACAATTAAACGAAGCAAAATAATGTTCATTTAAAAATGAGTAATAATGTGATTATATAGATTACCATTAAATAGATTACCATACTTGTAGAGTTCATCTGTTTGATCCAGTTCATACGTCATCTGGAGAAGTCTTCAGAAGAGTCTGGATCTAAATCACAGAGTTTACTCAAGAAAAAACAGATGATGAGTAATGATCATAGAAAGTGTTCATAACATTTTAATGCATTTAATCTGGAATAGGATACCAAACAAGTGTCAGATCTGAAAACTGTAAAATGTAAATTCTGTTTAGCTTTAAGAATGGTGGTGTTATTGTAAAGACTTTTTATTAAGTAACACTGTGCAGAAGAGAAGTGCAGTAAACTAAATCAACTAAACTGTTTGAATGAAATAAACTGTGAAAAATGTGTAGAGTTGAAAAAGTCAAGAATAACAAAGACGCCACGGTTAGGTTAAGACTGGGTAAAATAACATATTCTTTCATTTTAATCCATTTTTTACTAATTCAGGAAATCTCCTTCGGATCCAGGGCCGGCTAAATGAAATTCTCATAATAAAACTATTAAGTAATACTGCACACTGCTGAAAAAAAGAGATGGATACCTAACAGTACCTTAAACCCAGGCATGGTCCAAGATCTTACCCAGACGCATCCTGACTCTTGGATTGCTCTGCATGCAGTCTTCAATCATTAAGCAGCATTCTATAAAAATAAAATGAACATTTGTTATTTGAATGTTACTTTGCATTTGATGCTGTGTTTTTATGACCCTTTTATAATATTGGTAATATACTGATGAAGACGTCACCTTTGGTCAAGTCATTTTTTCTCCATTTCCTCTTATTGATCAGTTTCAGGTCGTCATCATCGGGAAATTTCCCATTTACCATGGTGAACAACACTACACCCAATGAGTATACCGTCGCTGGCCGGGCATGGTACCTGCTCAGTTCAAAGAATTCAGGGCAGAAGTATTCCTCCGTGCCTAGATCATGCAAAGAACATGAAAAGTGTCAAGAAATGGAATTTTGTATTTATAAAGAAGTAAAAAAACCCTGCTCAAAGAGGAAAAGTGATAAAAACATACCCATAAAATCTGTGTAGGCCAATCTTTTAAGTAATTCGCCGCATCCAAAATTGATAATCTTGACTTGCAGCGTTTCAGGGTTTATCAGGAGGTTTTCCAATTTGAGGTCCCTATGGAAAACCCCCCGTGCGCAGCAGATCTGAGCAGCTTCCGTCGCTTGCCTGAAGACTGTCTTTGCCAAGTCCTCAGGGACTCGGCCTCCGTTACGCATCATGAAATCAACCCCGTTCTCGCAGGGAGAAGGCAGCTCCAGGACCATGAGGTAGTAGTAGGGATAATCTTGCCAGTCCAGAAACTCCAGAATCACAGGAGCATTTCCTCCTTTACAGGCAAGCATCTGAAGGCCCACTTCTCTAGGAAGGGGTTCATCATAATCCGGCTAAGGAGAAAAGACATTTGTTATAAACACAATCATGATATTCACAAACACAACAGCATTAAAACACTAAATACTTACAAATTTGATATAATCATTGATTACTTCCTCGACCTTCTTGACATATTTCAGTGCCACCTGATTAACATAAAATGATGTATTATAGCACCAAAGAAAGGAAAAATTGATACATAAAGTTTTGAAAAAACATGGGTGAGATACCCAAGAGATGTGAAATAAATCAAACCTTGACGTTATCCTGCAGACGGGTCACTTCACTGACGGTTCCAAAACCTCCTTTACCCAACTCTCTGCCGACCTCATATTCCAAGCCATTGATGTCTATTAAAACAGAAATCCCGTCAACATAAATCTCCAAAAATCTGAATCAAGAAATCTTTTATGTTGTGTTTTTTGAGAGTATGAATGTAAACTCACTCAGTTTATCCCCAATTTTAAGAATTGGAGCCTCATCCTCGGACAGGCAATTATGTAGGATTACAACTTGAGTCTGCCCCTGGGACTGATCAAGAGTCTGGTCAGGCTTCTGGTCGGGAGACTGGTCAGGCTTCTGGTCGGGAGACTGGTCGGGCTTCTGGTTGGGAAACTGGTCGGGCTTCTGGTTGGGAGACTGGTCATGCTTCTGGTCGGGAGACTGGTCAGGCTTCTGGTCGGGAGACTGGTCAGGCTTCTGGTCGGGAGACTGGTCGGGCTGTCGTCGGGAGGCTGGTCCAGGCTGTCGTCGGGAGGCTGGTCCGGGCTGTCGTCGGGAGGCTGGTCCGGGCTGTCGTCGGGAGGCTGGTCCGGGTTCTCGTTGGGAGGCTGGTCCGGGTTCTGGTCTTTCCCCTGAAATGAACATTAATATAATTGATATATTCTCTAATTATACAAGACGTATATTTATGTTAATAATCAAAAAGGAATAAGTGTATAATGTTAAGTGTATAGAAGTACCTTAAACCACTTATGCTGAAGGATCTTTTCAAGATCTATACGTTGCCTTGGATCCACCTGTAGACAGGCTCGCATCAGATCGCAGCAGTCTTTTAGGAAAGATGGAAGATATGATTATTACCGTAAAATGTGATTTTATCTGAATGTCACTTCTTTCACCATCTTACACAATTATTTTATCGAACTACTTCTATTATTTCATTGGATCTCACCTTGAGATATTCTGTAATTGTACCATAGCCTATTATGAATCAGGCAAAGGTCATCTTTGTCTGGGAAACTCCCGTGCAGCATGGCGAATAATAATACCCCGAGCGAGTATACTGTTGCCGGCTTTGCATGGTACCCACGTCTATCCTTGAAGAATTCAGGGCAGGCATACATTATTGTGCCTAAAGAGAAGCATGAAAAAAATTGATATCCGAATAAAGAAAAAGGAACACTATCTGAAATTGTCAACACTGAGATAACACATACCCATGAATTCCTCATAACGCGATGTCTTAAACAGATCGCCGCAGCCAAAATCGATCATTTTGACCTCCAGCGTATCTGGGTTTATCAGGAGGTTCTCCATCTTCATGTCCCTATGGAAAACCCCCCGTTCGAAGCAGATCTCAGCAGCTTCGGTCGCCTGCCAGAGGATATCCTGTGCCATTTCCTCTGTGACGCTGCCTCCAAGGCGCTCAACGAATACGGCCACGTCCTCGCAAGGGGAAGGTCTCTCCAGGATCATGAAGTAGCTGTCCTCATAATCCTTCCAGTCAAGAAACTGGACGATCATTGGAAAACATCCACCCTCACATACTAGCATCTGTAGAGCCACCTCTCGAGGAAGGGGTTCAGAATGACCCGGCTAGAAGAAAAACAGATGGAAGAAAAGATGAATAAATACGGATTTACCACGGTCTCAAACATCACGAGTTTGTGTACTAAACAAAAGGAGAAGGACTTGATGAATATCACAAAATACTTACAATGCAGATATAATCGTCAGCTACTTGATTGATTTTTAGGACATGTTTAACTGCCACCTGTTGAACAAAACAAATATGGATTACAAGACAGTCCTGTTTGGGATGAACACACGTACAAATCTATTTTAAACATTAAAGAGCATGTTTGCTCATATGCCAATACATCATGCGTTATGTAATTCCAATTGGAAACAGTAAGAATTAAAAGGAAGGGGGGTGAGATATCAAAATCAAACCTTGAAGCCATCATGCAGGCGGGTCCCTTCATAGACTCTTCCGAAACCGCCTTCACCCAACATTCTGCAAACCTCGTATTCCACCCCGTTGATTTCTATAGAAAGAGAAACACAGCCAACATAAATCTCCAAACTTAGCAGGTCTCACAATCAAGGACTGTAATCTCTTGTATTTTGTTTGGGTAATGTGAGTAACTCACTCAAATTGAAGGGGTCATCATCACTATCTGTCTTATTTGAGGCTTCATTGACATCACAGCTCCCAGGTGGGTCGGTGGATTGGACTACATTTGCGGACGCCTCCATCTGAAATTAATAATAATATAAATGGTATATCGTTTAAATATATGACAGGGACATATATTGCCTTCCAAATGTCAGAATAAACAACTACAAACGTAGAAACCGCATGAAAGTACCTTATACCACTTGTGCTGACGGATTTTTGCCAGATCAATGCGATTCTCTGGATCCTCCTGAAGACAGGCTTTCATCAGTTCACGGCACTCTGTTCAGGAAGACAGAAGAGACAATTATAATTTTAAAGCGCTATTTTATCTGCATGTCAGTTCATTTATCATCTTACTCAATTCTTTTATCAAACCCCTTCTATTGTTCAGTAGATCTCACCTTCAGTCAAGTCGTCTCGCTGGCAGATCCTCTCATTGATCAGGAGTGCATTATACTGGTCTGGAAACTTCCCGCACAGCATGGTGAAAAGCAACACCCCGAGTGAGTAAACCGTTGCCGGCTTTGCATGGTACTCGCAGGTTCTGAAGTATTCAGGGCATGCGTATTCTCTCGACCCTGGAGGAAAAAGATTCAATGTCATTAAACTATTTTACATTTACATCAGTCACAGTTTTTTGTAGCCTTAAAGAAGAAAGCATACCCATGAAGTTCTTGTAGGGGGACTTCTGATATAGGTCGCTGCACCCAAAGTCAATGAGTTTGAGCTCTAGGGTGTCTGTTGTCAAGAGGAGGTTTTCTGGGGTGATGTCGCGATGGAAAACCCCTCGCATGAAGCATGTGTTCGCAGCCATGACTGCCTGCCAGAAGATCTCCTTTGCTAGATCCTCTATGAGTCGTCCTCCTAGACTCCCTATAAACTCATTCAAGTTCATGCAGAGAGAAGGAAGCTCTAGGACCATGACGTATTCGTCCGACAGTTCCTCCGCGTCCAAGAGCTGGATTATCTCCGGGACGCTTTCTCCCTGGCAGGCCAGCATGTGAAGGCCCACCTCACGTGGAAGGGGTTCGGGATGGCCCGGCTAGAAAAAAGACAATATCCTCATTACGTAAAGTTGGCCAATAGATCTTTTGTATGTTTGTTCAATTAAAGAATAATAGAAAGTACTTACGATGCTGATGTAATCCAGATGCTTCTCCATGTTAATGTATTTCAAAGCCACCTGATCATAAAAATAAATTATTTACAATGATGCAGAAATGATTGTGAGCAGACATGTTAGAAATAGATAAATATATGAAGAAGGTTTGTAACGGACAGTGTGATAACACAAACTATTGCCTTAATAGTTCCTGTATGTAAAAAAATACCTTTAAGCCATCCTCAACCCGTGTGGCCTCAAAGATTGGTCCAAATTGACCTTTAGCCAAAATCCCATCGATCTGGTACTCGATGGAGTTGATCTCTATTAACTGATCCTCAGAATCACTAAGATCTGAACTCAGAACAGCATCAGCGTTCCAGTCAAACCCAGAGAATATTGATGACATCACACACACACACACACACACACACACACACACACACACACACACACACACACACACACACACACACACACACACACACACAATAATAAACATGAACATTCTACAACACACTGCTTATAATATATGATGATGAATTCAAGTCAATATAAAGTAAGTTTATATACCATTGGTGTCTCTGTCTTGGGTGTGAACATGATCTGATGACGTCACGATTTCTTCATCTGTCCTCCAGCCTACAGGTAAAGGCGTGACGTCATCAGTGAGCGGTGCAGGTGAGAACACACCGACGCGACCGACCCGAGCGACAGCGTCAGCCCTCGCCCATTTACTAAAAATATGAAACATATTTCTCTGATGATCGATAACACGAAGTGAACCGGAAGCGACCGAACAGCAGAATGAGCAGCAAACTCTGAGAACTTATGGACAACTACAGTCGACGGCGCGCGCCTCAGGAAACACGGACGCGGATTGGTCTAGACGGCGTTCCATTAAAGCTCAGGTCAAGCGCTGATTGGTCTAGACGGCGTTCGATTAAGGCTCAGGTCAAGCGCTGATTGGTCGGTTTCGCTCACTGAGCATTCACGGGGAGTAGAGTGATAAAATAAAAGCCCCAGTTTACTACAAAATAAAAGCACATCTTCAATTTAGATTTAAGACTTTTTTATAAAGATGTGTTTTATGTTTTTTCTTGTGAGTTATTTTTAATTATTTAGTATTTTAGAATTAAGTAAAATATTTCAAATAAAGAGTTTTTATCTGAACTAAAAAAATAAAATTAAATATTTAAAAATAATTAAATTAATATTATATATTATATTAAATATATTTTTATTAGATGCTGTATTTGTTTTGTCTTCACAATGTTTATTTACGTCACTAGAAAAGCTAAAGTTTTATCTGCATTTCATCTAAGAGAAGTTTGGGGATTGTGTTGTCATAGAAACATAAAATAAAAATGTTATATTTGATTATGTTCAGTGATGTCACCTTTGGACGGGAATTGTCAGAAATATTTTCTTGTTATTTTCTCGACAGATTCTTTATATTTGGCGTCAGATGTGAAATAAAGAGAAGCGTGTAGACCAGATCCAGTAAACTTGTAGAAGAATTTGTGTTTTGAACTTTGTTTCCTGAATTATGGGCTGTGTGAGTATAATCTGTTGTTAAAGAGAGTGTCAGATATTAGTTTTAAATACTGTCATAGTTTCACGGAGTTTATGTTCATTTATTTTCTAAACTCATTGCTGTGCCATAAAGGGCTGATAAAGTTATAGTTTATATCCGTAGCACTCGTGATCACAGAGATATCAGTTGTTCCTCTTTCAGATCCGTGTTATGGCCTTAAATCTATATTGCAATAACTATCTATATATGGCAATATATACATTTTTATGAAAAAAAAACATCACATACATATTTTCCTATAAGTAGACCAAAGTAGATTTATATATCTTAGCCGATTTAACGATTATAAACACATAAACACTGTATTTCCAATCCCTCATTTTGAAAACAGTCCTTTGGCCCAAGCTCGTGGTAAATATCCGCTTCTCTAATCACAGCCGAAGTCTTTTTCCCATCACAGAAGAATTGAAGGCTTCTGGGACGATTACGCAGATGTTAAATAATGATAAATGTCACGCCGCACCCATCGTTCAGCCGGCTTCACTCTCTCATTAGGACAAATGAATGAAACATTGTGTCACCGTATCAAATTAAGCCGTTCGGCTGATCTGTGAAATAACTTAAAGGGTTTACAGCGTGTAGATGTCTGCTAATAACAGCAATAACAATCTTGCTTTTTTTAATCAGACACGTAAATAAGCAATTATGCTGAAATGAGTCTGCGGCGTATCGTGCCAAAACCCAGCAATCTCTAGAAATGTATGCAAATGTGTTCAGAGTAACGTAGGATACTTATTTCTCTTGCTTAAGTGACACGGATCATAAAATAGATACGGTCAAATGGTGAAGTCCGGCATCTTTGCACTTTAGATTTTAGCCCTTGGGCTTTTGGGAAGGTTTTAGGCCCCAAACCTGATTCCGGTGTCGCTGGTTTATGGCGCTTAAATATGGGTAGAAAGCTGATAATAGTTATTTTTTAAAAAGTTGACTGTATCGAGTACACACAACAACATAACTTCCTCTATTTTCTGCTTAAGGTATACTGGTGTATTAAGATTAAGATTAAATGGCTTATGTAAGTCCATTAAAAACAGTCATCAATGACATTTATTCACCATCAAGTCGTTTATTACTTTTGTATGACTTTTTCTTCTGCAGAACACAAAATGTGTTTTGTCGCTACTTACATTCTTCCAAATATCTCTTGTGTCATGCAGAAAAAAGCTAATCATTCTGGTTTGGAAATGCATGGCGCATTATATTTTTTAACATGTGATGCCACCACAGCCTTAAAGTTATACTGTGGGTTTGTTTTTCATAACTTTTGTTGTGTTTTTCTCATTGTGCTTTAGTAAGCATCACGTACCAAGCCTTTGAGAATTAAAACCAGAAATAGAACTACTGTTCTGTAAAATGAATTTCTGATGGTATTAACAGAAGAGCAACCAAGTTTTGGAAATTATAAGTATATTAAACTCCGCTGTGATTTATTCAACAGTTTGCAGTGTTTTAAGCTGCACTGTTGTGCTGTGAATTGGGACATGTTTTTTTTATTGTTTCTAGAACCTGAGAGATGTTACTATAAGTTTTTGACAGCCAAATGTTTTACAAAGAACAAATCTTTGGGTGTTGAAGGTTTTCCATGCCATCGTTTTATACTTATTTTAAGTGTACATTATAAACGTATTAATATAGCCAGTACATTTATGTAAATGAAATGAAATGTGAACATAAAGATTTTTGGAGCACTATAAAAAGTAGAAAAAAAAGATATAGTATTCAAAGAAACTGTTTGATTACCTTAATATCCTAATATCTTCTTTTGTTTTCCACGGAACAGGAATATTTTTTTTCTACATCGTGTTCAACGATGCCCTAGAAATATCAGTTACAAACATTCCTACAAATATGTTTCTTCGTTTTCAACTAAATGAAATACCTTATAGAGGTCTGAAAGTGTAAGTTGAGTAATTGATTACTTATGTTTTATTTACATTGTAACAGGTGGAGAAGCACACATACGGAGAAGTGCAGAAGAGGCTTGGAGGGTGGACTTATAGACAAAGTGAAATGTCAACATTTTATAATTTTGTAAAACCTCTCTGGTAAGATATTCATTTGGTTTACTTTTTAGTTTACTTCATCAAACACACAACAAGAAATTAAGGATGCATCTGATATTTCAGTTTATGCTTACCAATTATATATTTGAGTTGGTCTTTCAGTTCTTAAACAATCCTGAACCACAATCCTCCGAGAGTTTCCTGTATGCAGAGATAATGTCAAAAATAATTTGTGCTGCAGTCGGACTAAATTCTGCTTTTTTCAGCGATTCAGAAACTCACGGCGGGATTCCTATGTCAGGCCTGCTTCATAACAAATTTGTGTAGGTGGTATCTCAACCGCTCTGAGGTGCTGAAATCCTTAACTTCTGGAATTCTTCACTTGAAACAATAACATCACCATTAATGCTTAAATGTAAGACGCCCACTTCTGTAAATCAAAGTGAAGAAAACAAACTGCAGAGGAGATGCAAAAGGCATATTTTTATATTTTTAATGGAGTTTCTGATAACCCTCAAAGAGTTGCAGGTTAACATTAAATACGGCTCGGATTTTCTGGGAATCTGTCCTCGGAACAGACATGAGATCATTAGAGACTGCGTGTAACTGATGTGTTTTTCTTCCATCACTCAAGCCACTTTTAATTCTGTCATCTCTCTCTGTGGTTTTCCGTGAAACAGGCGAGTGTTTGACCAGGGAGCTTTAAAATTGGTTGGTCCCGACCCCAAAAAAAGATTTCTTGTAAATCGGTTGTGGAAAACTATTTTAGCTTTTTTTTCCAATTAATTGTAGTAGCTTGTTTAATATACAGCATTACGATTTTAGTGTGATGTAATTTGCAGTAACTCTATTATATGGCATCATTATCATCATAATATTCTCACAACTTTTTTACAATCACTGTTATAGTTGATCACAGTTCAAAGTAAACTGTGAAAATTTTTCATTTGCATGTTCACAAAGACTCCTTCATAGCTCACATGAATTGATGAACATTTTTGTTTCATTTTTTACTCTCAGCTGACTTCAGATTTTTTTGCGGACAACATTATTCCACGGTTACCCTTAGTTAAACTCTATCTGAAACATCATCGTTTTAATATGCAATCAAGCACCGTTTTGGGCACACCATCATCCTCTCATTAGGATTCTCATTATGCACAAACTTTTTTCCATTTGAGTTGTGGTCTTGTTCCCTGTACGCAAAGATATCTTCTCTCATTATCCTCCAGCAAATATAGTTTACTGAAATGAAAACAGTCAATGGATAGTTATGGGACTTTGTAAAGTAAAAGCAAAGAGGATTTGTTAATAAAACAGTTAATGTGTTATATTGAAAAAGTCTTATGTGGTTAATCTAAACTTGATTGCTGTAAATCTCATCCATGTTTTTAATCAGACATTATCAATCTGTAACATATATAGTACATGGAAGAGTATGGAATAGTTTATTTATACTTTCTGAACTGGATATGTTGTGTGTGTGTATTTAATATTAGATATAAATCTAATTTACTATGGGTTAATTATGAGGTCATTGAGAGATCATGATTGACATCATGATCAAAGAATTATCTAATTAAGTTTCTGTTAAACCACATGGTAACAAATAACTGTAATAATTGAATGATGTATCATGCATTTGATTTCAAGTGTCACAGTTTTCTTATTTGTTTCATAAAAAAACTTTGTTATAAACATTTATCCTAAAACAGAGTAATTTGGTTAGTAAAAATAGAAAGGTATCAGATTATATGATTGAAGAAGTAAATAACCTAAAATTTGAAATCATATTGAGATATTCAATAATATTGACTTTCGATTGTAGACTTGTAGATCTGGGCTCAGTTTAAGACATTATTGAGATTTCTTTTGAAACTCAAAGAGACATTTGTGAGATTACTGACACCAGAGACTTGCAATAGTTTCCTTTCAATCTCCTTAAGAAAAAAAAATGTGATTTGTCTTTCTTATGGCAGAAGATCTGCCGTGGTGCCACATAGATCCAAGCATTTTGCACGGGACAAAGAAATGACATGACAACGTCTGTGTAGTCTCTATAGTTCTGTACAAATATAAACCATGTTTCTTTATGGCAAGTATTTATTAAACCTCTACAATGTGAATACGGTATATGTTCTAGATTTCAATAGATATAGGCAAACCATTATTTCACGAGCATCTTAGCGTGAAATGAGATCTCTCTCAGGCAAACAGTTTTTATTGAATTTCACTTGATCTCTTATGCTTCAAGGTCTTGTACCTAACAATCTCAAAAGTAGTTTGAATTTAATTGATATCGCAGGTCTCCGTGTATTGATGTGATATGAAATCTAATCGTTAATAATAGCTTTGGCATTTAATTCATTTTTTTTCCCGAATATGTCTGTGCTTTATGAACTGATTTGGTAATGTACAAAGCTTTTTGGTTTGGATTTTTGATGGGATGTGTTGAGAAACTGTAGAATAATTTCTATTTAAATGTATTCTATTTTTCTTTTAAGATTGATATGGATTTACTAAAGAACTTTTCTTCTTGACATTTTTCAAGGAGATCTCCGGGAGGCATGCCAAATATTTGGTCATAATTCTCCAAAATAGCAGATGGCGTTGTGGAAGATCCAGTCAGAACCATCAGCGATTCATCTCATCATTCATGGAGTTCTACCTTCTCAAGGTAAACTTGCCGATGGTGAACAAATATTTTAAAGCTTTAAAGTTTAGATGGATGTCTCTTGTACTTTGGGTCGTATCTCAGAAATGCAACCTTTGAAGAAATTGACATCAACATTACTTTTTAAGTATTTGTAGCTGCTTTGGTGCAGCTGAACGTGTGTTTGTGTGTGTTCTTTTAAACTATTAATATTACATATACTGAACACAAAAGATTGGAAAACTCAACTAGCGGCAACATCTGAACGTTAATACAGAGGCGACTGGATCTGTAAGAGTCCCTGGTGCTGCTTTGATTGGAAATTGAACCTTTAAAAATCATTCTTGAGCTTTATTTGCTAAGGTACTTGAGTTCTATAAGGAAGTGTTTACTTTTAAAGACAAAAACAAAACCTTTGAAATATGATGGGGGGATATTTCAAACTTTTAAGTAAACAAACTATATCTTTATACAAGAATTGTCAAGACACATTGTAAAGTTCATTATATGAAGGAAACGTTTGTGCTTTCTCTTACATTTTTCCTGGATGCGCACTTTTAAGGAAACTTTTGAACTTGTGCTGAGTTGCAGAGGTTCTTTTCACTGTTTGGTTCATGACCCATTTTCCCATTTTTAGATTTGTAAGTATTTGCAGATTATCTTCATCAGTTTTATTTTACCATTGTATTCTAAAAGTTCACCTAAAAATTAAAATTCTGTCATCATAAACTCAATGTCTTGTCATCTCATACATGCATGGCTTTTTTCTTTTTGCTGTACACAATAGAAGATATTTGGTAGAATGTTAACTGTCACCAATTCACTTGCATAGGTTTTGTGTCACTACAATGTAGATGTGTGCCACTGCTGATTAGCTGCTGACTTTCTTCAAAATATCTCCATATGCGAGCTATGACAAGATGGTGAGGGAATAATTACAGAAATTTTATTATATGACTATCAAAGTATTTGTAGACGTTTGTAAAAAAGGACCTGCTGACCAGTCACATCTGTAGCCAGTGTTTGACACCAGGCCTGATATATGTGCTTACTGGACATATGCTGTAGAAGGCCATTTTACCTCTGAGGAAGTTTAATTACTTTTGGCAGCAGTCTTGTTAAATCAGACAGAGCCAGCTGCTCACAGCTGCCAATATAAACCCTACACGCCTCCCCCAACTGCTGTCTTCTCCCTCAAGAGATTGTCCCGATCTGCATTTCAACATATTTAACTCGCAGGACATTTTTAGATGTTTGATGTGACATGTTTTTTGGTTGATGTTGTGTGCCTGCACCATCTGATGAATGTGCTTTGAAAGTGGATGTACATACTTCATATGGTTTGATGAATATGACAAGTATAGAGGAATTTTATGTTAAAGTGTATAACGATATTCTTGAAATGATTTTATCCAGTTTGTAATGTTGCTGTGTGAATATAAGCAGTCAGACAAGTCGAACGTGAACAATAGTTATTGGTTTATAAAGATCGAACGAGTCTTCCTTATTCTAATTTCAGTTCTGCGTCAGATTTTCATTACTCAATGTCCACCTTCATTTTGACCAATCAGAGAAGACTAGACCAACTGACCATTCAGATCCTGACACACCATTCATTGATACCGACATATCAGTTATTAGAGAATAAAAGCATTTTTTCAGAAATTCATAAATATATCACCATAGCTGTATAGTACATATCTTTATGCTTTTGGATTGCAGTATTTTGATATCGTTTCGAAATAATTGTTCAGTAACACTTTGGACATTTTAGGATAGGTTTCGTTCATTTGCTTGTCCTTATTGTATACATTACAATAAGAATATTATCATATATCATATATCAGTATGTCCTGTGTATTTCCAACAATATGTATAGAGAATTATGACCTGCTGTCTCTCCTAATAATAACGTAACCCCCACCAGTTCTGACCTCATCGTAGAGACCAAACGTCAAAGATTGTCAAAAACTTTTCTCTTCGAACACTACTGTTTGGATTTATGTATTTGTACGGCCCTGATTGACATTGACAGCTGGTATTACTGAGGGTTGAGTCTGTTGACATCTTTGACACGACTCAAACACCCTGCAGTCACAGCTCTCAGACCAGAGGTGAAACTGTCAGGAAATCATTAAGAATATGAAGAACAACTTCAACTGCTTTTTTTGTCCTTAGCTGACATTTTAAAGTATTTATTTAATCTTCTACTATTCGCCTACGTCTACGTATGTATTAAATCACAAATTCATGACACAAAAATACAGCTTCTTAATTTTTCATTGAATTAATCCGGCTCTTCAGAGCCCAAAGCCCACAAATATGCAATTTCAGTAAAAATGTGGAATTTGCATTAGATTTATCATTTCTGTACCTCCGAAACTTGTGTCTCTAGAATGTTAAGAATGTGAAAAGCTGCCAGAAAGTAAATTAATTACTGAATTGAATTTTTATTCTCGATGTCTTTCTTGTTCTGAATGGGGACGGCCCATGCGAATTGCCTTTCAGCACCGCTTTGCAAAATGAACCTGTTTGTTTTCTGTGTACACGGAGACGAAAATGAATTCTAAATAGAGAGCGACGTGGAAAAGAAAAGCCTAATGCCTCCGAGTCAATCAGGTGTCAGACTTCAGATAAAACATGGCTTCGAACTCTCAGCGGCGTGTCATTCAGTGAATACTGTCCTGCTCTTCTGCCATCTATGAGAAGAACCCTTTCAGGAGCCGAGGGAGCGTCTTGAAATGAGCATAATCAAAGGTTTTGTTGTCTTTGCCGGCACAGAGCCGAAGCATGCTTAGGAAAACAAACAGACTAGAGAAGAATGAAAATCACTCACGACTTCATAGGAAACAGCTGTGTTTAATGTGCGTTTTGTTGTGGCATGTTCTGGGGTTTATAATGACTGTTTATTAAATTAAATGTGTAATCATGCACCGGAAATATTTACTTAAGTATAAAATGAAAATCGTGTCATAGTTCTCTTGTCATTTTAAATCTTTAGGCATTTCTTTACTTTTAAGCAAGAGGCAATATTTTGAAGAAAGCATCCAAAAGAAGTAACTCCCATTCAGTTCTATTGTAAAGACACAAATCCAGAACAAGTGCGAGTTACCAACATTCTTCAAAATATTTTATTTTGTGCTCTGCAGAAGAAAGATCTCCATACAAATTTGAAGTGACATAAGGGCGAGTTATTGATGACAGAATGTTAATCTTTGGCCGACCTATCGCCCTATTGTTGAAGCATTTTAAATCCACTTGTTCCCCATTGTCTTAATGAATACTCACTTATAATGATAAGTGATGATGAATTATCGTTCACAAATGCACTTGATGAAAAAAGAAAGTAATACGGTGTAAACAGCATAAGTGGGATTTTTACCCATTTTGTGTGAGATGTTAATTTCATGTTGCAGTAAAGTGATAAATGCAAAGCTTAAATCCTGTTTAAAACGGCCAAACGATAGGAACAACAACTAAATCTCAGTTCCCTGGGATCGCGTGCAAGACTAACGTCACATATTTATCGGCTAAAGTCACTTTTTTCCTTCATATGGTTGCCACGCTTTGAACTTAATATTGAAAACGATGACAAATTTTAGTAAGCCTGCCCCTCTGAGCAAACTTAAATAATTTGATGGAGTGTAAAATTATAATACACATTGCGTTTTTTTAACCCATCACATCTTAAAATAGCACGTTATCAATCGAGCAAGGTTTGAAAATATAAGGCCAGATGTGTGACTTACACACCACCGCCTTCCGAAAACGCAGCGTACTGAAATGTCAGGGTTACGTTTTTTATTCCCAGAGATGCGGTTGTTTGCCCTAGAAATGAATGCAGGAACCATTCATCTGTGACCTACCTTTCCATTCCAGAACGTAAAGACAAACCTGCGTTCATCGCCGCTGGGTGAGAAAACAGGAAGGAAAGTTTTCAGCAACCGGCCTGGAGATATCTCAAAACATCATCAATGAAACTCCAGGAGATCAAGTTGAAGGTTACGGTGGGAAACTTCAGACATCTCTTAAAGTCTCGATGAGAACTGGTAAAGGAGATTTTGAGGTGAGCTCTGTTTGATATTCTCGTGATGGCTGTCTGCCTAAAATACACGTGTCCCCGGTATGAACTGTAGATGGAGATGAATATATCAAGGAGCACTTCGGTGATGAAACTCTTCTTCGCTTGATGGTTTCAATCACAGTTGCGCTTGTTGGCGAACAAGGCCTTTCATTTATCTCCTGTCTTTTTTCCACTGAGTCTTCTGGTGTCTTTTGGAGTTTAGAGAGAATGCATGTGTTTAAAATGGGTCGAGTCTTGTGTTTGTGAGATCTAGAAAAACAGCCTTACAAGTGTTTTTATTTTTAATGTAGATCAGTTCACAAGATCTTAACACTGGTCCATTTACACTTCCTTTTTTATTTTTTTTATTTACGTAGTATTTAACTTAAAATTGTTGGTTATATGGTTTTATTTGTTGTATATTTTTCCAACGTTTCTGTTAGTAAACAATGAAACTCGTTTGCAATGAAACTTGTTTACAACTTCTTAAGTGGTTTATATGAGAACACTTGTAGAAATGTTGTAACTATTTTGCGAGATGCTGAGTTTGTTCTTTTTTTGTAACACGTGTTTTGTGTCAATTTTGGTTTGGTTAAGTGTTGTGGATTTTTTTATTTATTTATTTATTTTGAATAATTTTTTGTGCAGTTCACATCATCTGAGTTTGTGCAAATGACTTAGGAATCTTGTTGCTGTAATTTGTGTTTATTAAATATGGATACATTTTTTTAACATAAATGATTGATAAATGAATACGTTTTTTATTAATTAAAATAACAATTTAATTTAGCTACTTTTTCATCTTTTAAACATATTTCTTCATCTGTCTGTGTGCCAACGCACATTAAGTGTGAGACAACCGTTTTTCATCATAACTTTTTTATGCTTTTTACTTATATTCTTTACCTTTGTTAAGTGCAAAAAATATTTTAATTTACATACTGATTATTTACAATATTCCGTTTCCGGTCCCTGTTTCTCGGGATCAGGACACATCTAAATCTAGCGTTTTACATTATTTACTGTAGCATTGATTGAATAACGTTGTAAGTTTGAATAGATCATAGACATCAGATGGTGTATCCTACACCGCTTCTTGTTTACATCGGATGCTAACAGTCCTTACCCCATCCATTCATCTCTCT
This sequence comes from Triplophysa yarkandensis, assembly GCA_033220385.1. Taxonomy (NCBI): domain Eukaryota; kingdom Metazoa; phylum Chordata; class Actinopteri; order Cypriniformes; family Nemacheilidae; genus Triplophysa; species Triplophysa yarkandensis. Next base: position 2,106,651 of record CM065674.1, read on the forward strand.
CTTCGCTCTGTTATAATCCACTGCATCAACTATCGTTTTTCACTAATCCAATCCATATTAAACCATCTGCACGTGTAATTATGGCACTGGAAAAGTGCGTGTAATTAATCCACTGCCACCACATCCCAGAGGAGCATGTGTGCAGTTTGACCACGCGTGTCGCTTCGCATTCATCACATCCATAAGTTACAGTGAGTTTGCATCATCTTCACCCATCATGATCGCGTTGAGCGTCGTCTTCCTATTCATCATGTGGCTATTTATTGATGCTCGTATGATCGCCATCAGTTTCTGGCACTATTTGTCACTGTCTGCTCCGTCGGCCAAGCAGAAGAGAAATGCGAGATGCTCTTCTTTTTAAAAGGATGACATACGCACGCTTTCCTCTTTCTCAGGCCGACACTTCCTCCGTTGATAATGATGCTTTTATGGTTGTCTTTTGTTTGGTTTGTACATTTTTCCAACGTAGGCTTTCAATCACAACGATGAGTTGTGTTGTGTCAAAACTAATGATCTGTCTAAAGAGTTATACTACACTGGCTAGGATGTTTGTTAATTAATAAATGCATGCAATGTTTGTGTTTTTAGGGTTTGAATTAATTTAGGGTCCAATTAGGTAACATGTATAACATTGTGCGATAGATTGCAACAAGGTTTGATACTTTGATACTAGGTATGGCGAGCAAATGCTTGAATGCTCGTCTGGACGCGGTTTAACACCGCTCTCTATTATTTCATTATCGTTTGATGCATTACCGCTGCTATGATCATTAACAAATGTGCTCGGAGTAAATGGCACAAATAGCACAGACTCCTTTGATTGATAGACCATTTATATCAAGCCTAATTTATACACAATAGAGAAGTGTTTTTGCTGTAATGAACCGTTTCTTCAATAACTGAGCAGTATTAGTGTGACATCTTTAGTCGAACCGGGTTTGTTGTGTGGTTGGTAAGCAGGCCCGTGTTAAATTCCGCCATGACTTTGCATCATTCCGTTTGTGTTTGTGCATGTTTGTACACCATCTCACTCATTGACATTCAGCCGCACGGCGATCCATACTTCAAACTCCCTGAATATTAAGCAGTCTTTGATTGTAAATAATTTGGCAGCAGTTTTCAGGGTCAGCCGTGTGAACTAAAAGCGTTCCCTCTTCATATCGAGACCTTCTGTTCTTCCAGATGTCTGGACGGAGAGAGAGAAAGAAAGAGAGAGTGTGGGAAGATCAGGTGTCACGGTGCACTTCCTCACCTTCTCAGTTTTTGCTGGGACCTGAACAGTTTTTTAAGTGTGTTGATGTAAATGTTGTCAATATATTGCATCATTCTTAGGAAGTCTAAAGCAAACACCTGTCTGTTAATGTCTCATCTTACACCAGCTGTTGGTTTAGAGTACATTTTACTGGTGTTTTTTAAATGCTGAGAAGGTGATCTTTTTTCCCATGCAATTTCATTTTAACAATCTCATTTACATGTTCATTTATCATAATGTAAGGTATTAAAAACTCACGACCGCTGTGGCAAAACAGCACTATTGCAGATGTACCACAAAAAAGTAATTTTCTTCTCCTGTCATGTAAATTTACTTCTGTTAATGGAAAGCCAAATATTTAGGAAACTGTGACATATCATTTTGATAAGGTCTTAAATTATGGATTTTTTTCTTAACCCATAAAGAATGAAGATCACTGCATTGTTCAATAAATGCTTTAAATAAGTTTTTTTTATGGGGTAAGAATAACACTATTTTTACAAGTCTTCTGAAAACTTAATTTATAAGCTTGAAGAAACAATAAAAATATGATTTTTTACAATCATTCATCTTCGATGATAATATTAAGCAAACACAATTATTGGTGGTCAGTAATTTGTACCATTCATATACTGTACTTTTTATTTTGTATTATTAATTGTGAATAACATTAAAATATAAATGTATTATTATCATTATTACTTTAATTAATGTGACCTATGAATTATATGAATGTTCTGCTGTATTTACATTACTTACAGTATTTGAAGTGTATCAAAAGTATATAAAAAATATAGTTATGGATCTTCATTATTAATAAATGGTTTATAATGGAATCATTTAACTAATATCTTAAACAAACACTTATAACTTAAAAAGTTATAAATATAAAATAAATGAAATCAGCATACATTTTATTACGAATTTATGTTTAAAGCCATTATTAGTATTATTAGTAGAAATAGTTATTATTATTATTACTTTGTTTATGCAAAACAAGCAATAAAAGCAAACAAGATTAATTGTTCATCAACAAGGCAGTCACGTCTTGGGTTTGTTACGAACATTGCACATCTTGTTTGCATTTTGAGTTGGGTGTCAGATCCAATATACCCCCTCCCCAAATCAGCCGTTGTTCCCGGATCTCGTAATTTGCAGACCCGTCATCCTCAAGTGCTGTAATCCAAACTTTTCGAGCGCACTCCATCTGTCTCCAAAAGCTTCCAGGAATCTGCAGCTCGGGACAGGAATAGAAGAAACGTGAGTGATAATGCCGAAGTGTAGAATTGACCTTAATAGATGGATGGCACTCTGAGAGTGAGCTTGTAGCAGGAGTGTAATACCCACAAATCAATACGCTTAAAAGCCAGCGCATTCCTTTATGCTTGGATGCATTGGCTGGACAAATTTAAGAGATGGTTATTTAAATAAAGAGATAAGTGTTAGGACTTAATCACTGATGGATGCTGTCTCTTTTCCAAGCTCCTCGCAGACTTGAAATGGCATTCTGGGTAATTAAAGTCCCCTAGACTCTCCTGTTGACTTTGATTGGAATATAATTGGATGAAGGACATATAATAGCCCAATGTATTCAGCCCATTTAGACAACAGAACATTTCTGATTACATTTACAGTTATACATTGTGCTCTAAGTACAACCAACTTTTGCGCTGATATTATTTTGATATTGCAATACTTTTCACAGAACTTTCACAGTTAGAGTATTAATAATGCTCACCAATTTTGAGTATTTAAAATGAAAGTATTTGTTTCATTCACATGATTCACAGTATTTTGTCGCATTCACCATATTTACAATACGCACAGTATGTGTTGCATTCACAGTATTTATAATATTTCCAGTATTTGTTACACCGTTTACAGTATTGTTGCATACACTGCATTAACACCATTTACAATATTCACAGTATTTGTTGCGTGCACAGTATTTATAATTTTTACAGTATTTGTTGCATTCACCGTATTTACAATATTCACAGTATTTTTTGCGTTCACAGCATTTACAATACGAACAGTATATGTTGCATTCACTGTATTTACAATATTCACTCTATTTGCTGCATGGACAGTATTTACAATACGCACAGTATGTGTTGCATTCGCAGAATTTACAGTATTTACAGTTTTGTTGCATTCACAGTATTATCAACATTACCTGTATTTGCTGCATGCAGAGTATTTATAGTCTGCACAGTGTTTTCGCCTTTACATTATTTATAAATTTGTCCGTTTTTACAAGGTTATAGGGGTAAAGTCTTGGCCTAGTGGTTATGGGTCTATAACGTATCAGTACTTGCACTATGTACAATTTTGACAGTACTTTTACAGTACTCACATAGTTTACAGTATTTACAATGAACGTATGGATTGCTGTCTTATGATCTGATCGAATCCAGTCTGTGATTCTCAAGGTTCCCATTCCTGACGTCAATGTGAAGATGATATTACATGCGTGTCTGTATGTGAAATCTCAGCCCTGTCTCGTGATGCAGACTCGTGTTTATATGATAGATTCTGTTACATAGACCTGAAAGCGCAATGTTTGTAACACAACTGAGATTCACAATCAAAATGACAGAACTTTAGCAACGAAATGTCCATCTTAAGCTTCCAGGGCCGGTCACTATATATAGACACTGGGCTAAAAATGAAGGCATGTGTTGTGATTAATTACCTCATTGAATGTAATTCGGCTAACACTGATGATCCAAGGCTCTTGTGTCATGTTTGAGACTTGAACCATTCATCAAAACTAAAGGGTCAAGCACACAACAGAGCGCTGATGGTAAAACTACATTTTCTAATTACATCTCTTTTAGGGATCTTACTAACACACACACGCACGCACGCACACACACACACACACACACACACACACACACACACACACACACACACACACACACACACACACACACACACACACACACACACACACACACACACACACACACACACACACACGATGTGCACATCTGTTGTGCACTGATAGGCACGCTGTGATGGACGTGTTTCATCTTTCACATTATAAAGTTTGATTGCTTGTTAATGACTTCATCTGTAGTTGAGTACACAGTTTGAGCAGACTATAATGTCCAATATTTTAAAAACGGATAATGATATTGTACACCAACTAGTGATTATGTGTCATTTTAATTGAATGCGTATTGCTGTTGATTCGACGAAATCGCTGCTAGTTGGAGATGTCATCTATATACTGGTATCCGGATATGTGTATGCTTTATGTATGTATAAAATAGCCTATTGTACATTATATTTAAAGTGATAGTTTAACTAACTTTAAAAATTCTTTCCATTGTATGTGCACCAATTCCTTTGTGTTCACAGGTTTTAAAGGCAAGGGTTGAATTGTTGTAAACTACATCAGTCAATAGTTATTCAGTTTGTAAGAGGAACAGTAATATCTGAGGTCATTTTATAGTCCAGTGCACAGATTTGTTTAAAACCACAAAAGGCAATGAAAGCAAATATCTGAGCCCTGTTTAAACTCTATCGCATTCATACAAATACAATAAAATGAGTTTTTATTCAACAATTTGCTGGCATGCGCCATCTCGATTCAAGTGATTAATACGGTACGCCTCATAAGGTCACATGAAAAAAGTTTGAGTATTTCTGTAGCATATGCAAGTTAAAGTTGATGCTGGTGTGAATTCCAAACAAATTTCCATAAACAAACGTATGTCTTTTAGAGGGAGTTGTATTTCATCAGCGACGCAGACTTTGTTTATACTGTACATACTAAGAATGCCAATGAACCGATGTCTAAACGCAGCTCCTTGATGAGCGGTCTCACCTGACTGTATACAACTTTCATTGGAGCCAAGCATGACAATAACCCCCGGTGATGTTGTTTACTTTGGCTCCATTCTATCAGACAGGTTGTCTATAACGCATCTGGTTGCCATACATCATTCGAAAGGGCAGACATGGTCAATCCTTTATGCTTTACAGTATGTGACTGGAAACAATATCAGCAGCTTTTGTGCAGGTGATGGAAATTAACATAAGAAAGATTAAAAGTGTATAAACATACTCGATAATCTAAACAAACTGTCTTAAGTACTAATATTTTAAATTATACTTTAGTGTGAAATGATTATAAATGTCTGCCGATTTAGGAAGGTTACAAAATGTTAATATATACAGCATTTGACTCATGCCAATTTGATCTCAGATGTTTCTCATAAAATTGGAGAAATGAAAACAGAAACAATTGTTATACAGTTTGGAGGTGCGAAAAAATTAGGGATACTCTGGTCAGGATTTTTGCCATGGATTCCGATTTTTATCATAGTGGTGGGCCGATATCAACGCCAATTCTGATGCTTCATGTTTCTATAACTGATATGTAAGCTCTCTGATCACTGTTTACCTTTTCCTATAAAGCAATACTATAGATGTTGCCTTTGATATATTTGAATGTTTTAACTTACATTTTACAGTTAATATGTAATGAATGTAATGTAACAATTGCTTTAACAGAGTACTAAGTGATTTGAAAAGAGTCGTAGAATGTGATTATCGGCTGATACTGATCTCGGGACTATCCATCGTAGCATTCCTACAGAAAATATAGATTGTGAATATAAAATATACTGGATTTGGGGAAATTTGGTTAAAAGTTTTTAAGTTTGTATCAAGATCTTCAATAATTTTGACTTATATTGCAGATTTGATTAACCTGAGCTCAGTTTGAGACATTGTCGGAATCTCTTCTGAAACACTTGTGGAGACGAATTTGAGAGAAATATCTGTGATGAGGAAATTTGTTTTTATCTGTTCTCTATATAATTGATGTTTAGAAGAAATAATTAAATATTTAATTATTAGGTTTTAAAAAACGCTTATTTCATGAAGTTTTGTTAAATGATTTAACGAATGTTTTTAGCATCATTAAAGAGGAAATTATTATTTTAAATATTTCTATTAAAATGCACCAAAATGAATAGGTTTCTGGCAAAACACATTATTTGTTAATAAAATATTTTTCATTACACAAACTTGAATAATTTATATTTCGGAAATTACCTGTTGGATTGTTAATCACTTTAATACGTCCCATTTAAAAATATTTCAAAGAAACTATTTATTAAAAATTTTTAGAAGGTTGATAGCTTTTTTTATGGGACATTAGTAAGCCACAGTTATTCTTTAAGATGGTGTTTTAACAGCTTATAAATGAGAATAATTAAAATCATTGCATGTCTTTCTTACAGTTTTTTTATTATCTTTAAATGTAATTTTTACAGTCTAAATCTAAGCGAAATATTAAGTTGAAATCAATCCATCTATTTAGAAAGCAATCACGACATTAATCTCAAACTATTAAAGACATCTGCCGACAGCTTTAATCACATAAATGCTTTATATTCTCATGCTGTTCATGCAGATTGGTGTGAAACGTTGTTCCACAGGGATCCTCTGGTTTGTGTTTGAGCATCTTTGAGGAAGGGCCTTTACGCTGAAGGTTTGAGAGTAAGATGAAGACGTGTGCCGGAAATAGAGATAGACAGGCTGTCCTCAAGACCAAAGCTGGATAAAGAAGCCAGTGATTTGTCGGAAAGATGAGAGGAAGAGCGCAAAACTTCCACAATCTGTTATGGCGTTCACTCTCCCTGTGTGACTTACACTGAGAACCTGTGAGGATCAAACCGCACACCCTAAAAGCGGCCATTTGTCCGCATGAAAAAGAGAAGATGAATATGCAACTGGTGGAAAGTAGGTTAGATTTCTCTTGAAGCAAACTTCTCCCTAGGGGTTGGAAATTTGGGGTGGTTTTATGGGTACAGCTCATTCGCATGCTGAGTTAAGAAGACAAACTTTGAATTATTCAGAATGTTCTGCATTTATTTTGCATATATATTATGCATTTGTCTCTACCGTAAGGAACGACCTTTCCCGTCTGTGTCTTGCAGGTCAGTTGTACGGGAATGATCTATAGGCAAATGGTTTGTAATTAATACTGTACATGAGTTTGGATGTGAGGGAGTTTTCCACCGGGTTCTCTGGTTAATGTGTATTATAAGTTGATTGTCATTTTCATAATGCGTTTGGTTCTCTTGCTGTTGACTTCAATGGCAATAGTGTAAAAAAAAGAAGAATGCCATTAGCAACATTAGTCCATTAGAAATGTCCAGCGGCTGTAAAGGTCTCACAGCGTTATGGTTATTTACTTTAGCTGATCCTACTGTGGGCCGGCCACAGTTTTCGGCCATGCAAACATTAGTTACAGAAAAGGATTTTCTCATTCATCGAAATTAGGTTGTGAGCATTTTTCAAAATATATCTGCTTGGCTACACTACACCGTAATCGTGTCATTCTCACAAATCATTTTCAACCCAACTTTCTATTAAAAAATCAGTGTTCAAGTGTAAACATGTTGTGGTATATGTACATTATCTATACAATACGCGCCAGATATGATGTCCAACATTAGAAAATGGCCTTTTGATATAATATGTTATTGAATATTTAATTTTGTATAGTAAAGCATGTAAGCTGAAGCTCAGTTTTCAGAATAATTTAAGGAGACTTGCCATTGCATTGAGACATCAATCAATGAAAGCTGTAACCCAACCCACTAAAATCTCTTTCCTTACCCCCCCCTCACTCTTATAGATTTATTTAAAAAGATATGTGGTATTTTCGCCTATTTTTCATCTTTGTCTCAATTCTTTGTAAGTCACTTAAGAAAAATAAGAATAACTGGGTTGAGTATATGGTTAATTTTCTTTTTTTTTATGCATTGTTTGTGTATTCCGTTCTCTTATATGACCGGTTTGCAAATTACCATGAACACTACCTTAAAACAGTATATAGTGGTATGTGAATGTAGTTCATATTGGGTGTCATGATTCTCATATTTGGTTTAGTTTAACTTTAAACCTTGTGTTCAAATGTTCACTTTACTGTCTTATATTAATGCAAAAATATTTGTCTTATTCAACTTGCTCAAACTTTGTTCTATGCATTTTTTCTTACCTTGACGCAAATGTGTCATCATCAAAAATCATTTCATGTGATTTGTATTCTGGTTTCAGTTTAACGGATAGTCAGGGGATCATCTGGTTGTCTCTGGTCATATAGACTGAGCTAATGAGTCTCATTCAGTCTCAGCTGGAGCAGTCGGTGTAGTCCAGAGCGGCTGTGTTTCAATGTTACACATGCTCTTCTCTGGCTTCAATCAATGCTGTACATGACACTGAGAATAATGCAGCTTATTTATATAACACAGACTGATGGGATTGATTCTTTCATTTGACCTTCATTGTGTGCTTAACCTTTGAAGCTCGGGGATCCATCCAAGAATCATGGAATTAGTGGATATGCAGTCTTTTCCGCAGGATTTATAGCAATGGAGTGTCGCCGTCTCATTAGTATGCTTTGTGACGTCACAACGTCATGTTCAAAGTTGAACTTGAATTCTCTCTAACTCTCTAAAATCTCACATTATACTACATTTTAATACAGCCAATGTCATTCTTGAAGCAAAAGCGCTGTTTATCTGTTTATTTTGTATATGAATCTGTCCACTAACCATACATATAGTTGTATGTATATATTTTTCATATTTGATGTCATAATTCTTATATTTTAATGGTTCTTACTTGAGGTTATGTTAAAAACAATCGTTGAATACAAATATGCACTCTTGACATCACTTTTAGTCTCTACTGTATATATTCTAATATATATTCACATGCTCAAAGATCTCTTTCAAGGTTCGTTTCATAATGTTTTATTTCGTCTGATTTTGAAATTAGAAAAAAATTGATTAAGTTGTTTTTTTTACAAATATACCATGTGTTTTATTGTGTGACAAAAAACGAATCCAATCCAAACTAACACAAATGTCTTATTCGGTTTTATTTATTAAATATACATATTTATAAAATAAATATATATCAACAGATCTTTCTCAACATTTTGGTTTGTCAAACTATTGGACACATGTATAGTATTTACAATTACATATATTCATTTGGCAGACGCTTTTATCCAAAGCCGCTTACAAGAATTGTGCAGTCCTTTGTTAACAATACACTGAACTCTTTTTATATTTTATTAAACCCCTGATGATTGAGTCTAAACATTAGCAAAAATCAGACTATGCATAACATTTCTGATAAAAAACGGTGCGTTATGTACGTGACAATATTTTGCATATTTTGGGAGGTGACAAACTTTGTAAGATTTCTGAGAATAAAATTCACAAACCAGAAGTAATAATACCCAACAAATGAAAGTATAGCTCTTTGAAGAACATAAAATAATGATAATTATGTAACATTATTGATGTGACAATCCTGAAATTGCAATTACTTGACTATGCACAAAAAAGAAAAATGCTTTAAAAACTTAAAGCGAGATCTCACAGGGGTAAAATACCCACCAAATAAACAACCATAACGTTGATCTGTGCTAATAGTATATTAAAAAAGAACTGAAAAATGTTATTGTACTTTATTGTAATTCTGAAATTTTCACAGAATTGCCCACCTCTTATTCAGATTTAAGTTTAAATAGAGACACTAAAAACCAAAGTTAAGCATTATAGTTCTATACTCGGAGCAAGCATCACCAATAGGAAGCAAATCAGACTCTTAAGATCCTCACCACTGCCATTTAAAGCAAAGTCAGCATCAAAGCTGTGTTCTGGATAATGTAAAAAAAACTTTTCTTTCAATCGGTCATTTATCAGATGTTCTTATGTGGCTCTGATAACTGGGTGCTCCATCTTCTGAGATATATCACCAGCCACTACTTTTAAAGTTCACAGCCTTGAAAAAAAAGTGTTGTCCGTGAGAAAAGAAACAAAAACTGCACACAGTATGTCTTACCTTAAAACACGTGACAGATGGCTGACCCAAATAGTCTTTCTGCCAGGGGAATTGGTCTCAAGTCCTTTCAGATTCTCAGGAGTAAATGTTATCTGATAATCTCATCGATGTGGTGCAGGTCGTACACACAGATCCTGCAGCCGCGGGGGGAGGCTTGACATTGGACACATGGATTCTTGTGCTCGGTAGAATGTTCTTAATCAGTCGGTAAAGACCCGGCTGGAGAGGCTGTGTAGATTCTTGAGATTGTCTTACTTTATTGAGTAATTTGAAAAACATGATTTAAAAACTTATTGCCAAAAGGATTATGCTTATGACATCATATCATGGACCTGTGATGCCTTCTATCCCACAGCACCATAACGTCAAATGTGTGCATCGCATGCATTGCGCAATATAAAAATAATACCTCAAATGTACAAGACGTTGCATGGTATTCATTTTAAAAAATATTTTTTTCAATAATTAATGAATTGTTGTCCGTGACATAATAAAAGAATTGATTCAAATGTTTATTTCTCAAAATTATTATTATTATTTAAAAAGAAATATTATTAAAGTTTATGTTATGATCAAAAGGTATTTATCAACAAACACATATTTTAATATTCACCTCATATTTGTGGCGAATTCATACATAAATATTTTGTATGTACGCAATTTAAACCGCATATTTCATTGATTTCGAAGCTTTAATATTTACCCATTTTTTAAATTATCAAAATTATTATGTAAATTATTTTGAGAAAATGAACTGTGATTTTTTTAAAGTGCAGTGTAAAAGCGTCTGCTCAATGCATGAATGCAAATGTATTTATTAATGTGGGATTTCTTCGTGTTTCTTCTCCTCCAAGCACAGGTAGTTTTGCTCAGTGTCTTCTGTGAGTGTTTGCCACCTGCTCTGTGCCACAATTGAATGCAACAATATCGATTGTGGGTACTGCGAGGTGTCACCGTGGTGCAACATCAAGATGTATGATCTCTCTCTCTCTCTCTCTCTCTCTCTCTCTCTCTCTCTCTCTCTCTCTCTCTCTCTCTCTCTCTCTCTCTCTCTCTCTCTCTCTCTCTCTCTCTCTCTCTCTCTCTTTGTCTGTCAGGGTCTCTCGCCCATGACACGCACACACAGTTGGTAAGTAAGGAAAATTGAATGCCCCATACCAGCAGTCCAGGCCATTTGGAGTCGCTGATATGTCATTTGATTGGAAAGGTGTGGAATGTGGTGACAGTTGCCGTGGTAACCTGTAGTTAGACAGAGGGCTGATGGGGTCAGAGCGGATGGACTTGCTTTGACAACAGGAACGGAAAATCCTACAGGGTACATGGCTGATCCCTTTTTATCATCGTGTGGAGAAATAGAATTATATTTTATTATTGCTTATGGAATGTTAAGCATTATGGTGGGCCTCAGTTCTAATATACATCACATTTATTATGTGAAATTGCTGTCTTTAACTTACCTTTGAGTCAAATCTGATGAACACTGGAAGATATTTGGAAAAATGTTTATAACTAAAGAGTTCCTGGACCCAATTGTCTACCGTAGCAGGAACAATTGCTCTATAATAAACAAGATATCTTGAAAAATGTTGGAAAGCGAAAATGTCTGGGGTAATTTTTATTGTATTTTTCCTTATGTGGTATTCTTTATAATATCTTTCTTTGTGTTTCTCAGAACAACATGTATGTAGGTTTGGAACAACTACAGAGTGAGTAAGTCATGATGCAATTTTCATTTTTGGGTGAACTTTCACTCTAACAGTTTATAAACCATTTCTGTCCCACAGTGCAACACACTGAACGTGGCTTAATAAATACCACAAAAATTAACATGATCTTAATTTAATAAAATCTGTAAAAAACATTAAATATATATTTTTGCTGCGGAAATATTAAATCAAATGAATGAAAATCCAACACTTACTTCATATAAATATAACTGAAGTGTATTTAATGTATGTTTGTTAAAAAATTATTCATTGTTTGTGCTAAAAAGTATTTTTGGTTAATCAGATTAACTTTTTTATGTATTTTACTTAAATATACACACAATTTAAACTTTTAATATACCTTTTTACCGTAAAGTTTTTTAACGTTCAAATACACACAATCTAAACATTATCATTAAATGTAAAGTTTACATTTTTTTATAATAATAATACAAATTTTAAAAAGTTCCCCAACATACGACAAATAAGTGTGAACGGCCTTGCATGATTATTATCTTTACAATGTTATAAGAAGTGTAACATGTTCCTGGATCTGCACTTCATTCTTACTTGAACGTGTTTACACTATCAAGTATATTAACAATCTGGTCGCTATCAGTAAGAAGAAGAGTTTTGTGGCGGGACGGTGCGCATCAGATCCACTTTAATAGCACAGCTGATTTCTTCAAACAGCATTTCATTATTATAATTGCCAAGTCTGTCCATCAATGCATTGCTCTTTCTTAAAAAGTGTTATCTAAATGACGAATAATGCCGGTCTTGATGTGGGGAATGTGTCTTGAATTTATTGTGTGGTATTATTGGGGTTGCTTTGAAGGACGAACTTATTTCCCATCAGCTGCGGCCTGTTTGAACGTAGATAACAATGCCGTTGTGGGCAGGACGTGTCTTTATTTACACGTTTGAGTCTGAAAGGTGCAAGCTGATCGTAATCTGGGAAAATTGTTAATTACTTTGCATGAAAAATACGACTTGAGCGACTCTGATACACAATGAAATGTGTACTGTTAGCTATTTTTATTCATCTGTTTGCACAAAATAAACGCACAAACCCTCAGCTGAAGGATCACAACAAAAAACTGGGTCACAGATCTGATCCGACAGCAGTGAAAAATGGTTCAATGCAATGACGTGCAACTAACCCATATACACGGTATTTTTTAAACATATTTGATTTTATTTATTATTGTCAATGTAAAAGGCCATGCATCTGAATAAACTTTTTAAAACAAGTCAAAATACCATGAATAGATGACAAGCACTTGTGTTACATCTACTTAAATAAATAAGCTATGGTAAATGTCATCATGTTACTTAAGTTTTTCTTTGCAGTCTATTATAATAATATGCGATTTTTCTTTCTTCTGAAGTTGTATTATTATAAAGCACTGCAATAAACTATTATTTACAAGACAGAAGATCAATAGAAGATGATCTCACTCTGTAAAGCCGACTGTGGGTCGTGCTTTGTATAAATAAAAATAAATCTTTTACGATCCGTGAACGAATCATTTTTTATTCGTGTCTGATACTGACCTTATACTGATAACATTCACATTCATACCTTTAGAACACAATAAACCGACACAAACAGGTGACAATATATACTGTACTACTCACTAGTATAATAAATATAAATTATAATAATAATCAATATAAATTAACTTTCCATAACTCACATATCATTCTTTTTCTCATGTCTTTTCTTTTCCTGTCTATATAGAAAGCACTGTCATTATGTAGTTTAAGGAAAGAAAATAACTAGATTTACTCTACACATACATAAAATGTGACGTTTAGAGGGAAAATTTGCGTGCAATATTTGCTTTTAAAGTCATTTTAAAGTTTAAACTTTTAAATCTCTCAGGTTTAAAGGTCACTCAAATATAATAAATAATATTGAAATATACTTTTGTCCACATGGCAAAAGTCAACCGGAGAATTCTAAAATGTTTTTCTGCAATAGAGACGACTGATTTTACCCTTTGACTTGCAGTCTTACATTGGTTTTGAAGTCAAGGGATTGAATTGGTTTTTGCTCAAACTTACTCACACGTTTCGAAATATCTTCTCTTGTGTCCTGCATAAAGAAAGTGCAGATCATATCTCAGAGATGGATGGTTTGGTTCATTCTTCAAACTACATTAAGGAATGTTTTGAAAACTCTATGGGGAAATTAATAGTAAAGCTGAAAGCCGTAGACAATGTGATCTTCATTGCTCAAGTGCTATAGCCTTTCAAACAAATTCTTTGACACTACATTTATCCAAAATACATGCCTATTGTTTGCATTGTTCTAAAGCTGTTACTCTTAAAAACCTACTATAGCTTCAAAGTGCACACAATGTGCTGTCTTGTCATTGTCATCACGGCTCTGTGGGTGATTTTATAGATGTACTTTTCAAAATAAGGAATAATTAATTTACCTCCGAGGCTGTTCTACTGCAGCGCTGCCAGAAACCTTGTGCCCTTTAAAAAGCCTGCCAATGGTCTGAAAGATCCAACAAATTGTTTCAATTTCCTCTAAGCATTACCTGAAAGCCCATTCCATCTGTTATTTACTCAAGTGTGCTCCACGATATCACAAGTTGTTTGCGTTTTGGGATGAGATTTGAAGACATTGCCCTCCAGATATTTTACATATGAAAGCAGAATGATAGCAGGTCTGATGAGACCATTGTTCACCCTTCATATACTGAGCTGGAGTATTTAATACACAAAGTGAACAAATATGCTGACAGTAATAAAATAATGCATGTTTGTTTTGTTAACATCTCATTATGGTACTCTGTGCAATAAACCGATCGATTGAAAGTCAAGGTTGACATAGAAACCAAGTCATGGACCTGTGCATTCCATTCGCCTTCTTACTGACCATCAGGGTCATCGGCTTTAGATAACGTATGCCGAAATGTTGTTTATTTTCAAAAAGTGTGACAAATCCATCCACGACTCTCACATCTAGGGACCTTGATCAACTCATTCTCAATGCTTTTCTATTTCACAGAAATTACAGAAGTGCTTTTGGGCCAAATCATGAGGTGAATCAGTATTCTTCGCAGGCCGAGCTCAAATTTATAGGTTGAGGACACGTTGTGAGCGAGACTCCTCAAGGTTTCCAGCCATTGTGGGCATCAGGTTAACCGTAAAAAGACTCGTTTGAAAAAAACGAATGCAGTTATACACAAAGGCTTCCATTGCCTGGATCCGTTGGGCTTTCTTATTCCAAGAAACACTGTACAAAGCACAGTGGAATACAGGGACGTCTGGTCTCAAGACTAGATAGAAATATGCAAGAAATGAGTCGGTTAATCTAAAATATTGCATTCAAAATAAGATCTGGTTGGGGTTGAGACAGAATAAATTTTAGGGTTGTTCTTTTGGAATTTATTGGTTTATATGGACCCAATTAGTTTAAAATCAACCTGGCTGGTGAATACATTTGGTTTAGTTTGGTGATGGTACAGACTGTTAAGCAAGCCCAAGTTTAATAACAGTTGTTAAATGAGAATATTGGTTGTTTTATGCAATTTTTCCTTTTTTTGCATCTCTCAGGTGGTTTGTAAATGAAGTCTTAGGAGGGCTATGGATGAAATGATACGGATTTCTTGCATAACAGAGTTCAAAATATAGTCAACAAATGTGTGTGGATATTTCGTAGCTTTTAAATGAAAAATAACTAACTTTTATAGCACAACTATGACATTTTTATTTTGATTTGACCGACTATAAATGAGATTACATAGAACCTTGTCCCTTATATCTTTAAGAATTTACACATTTTACTTTAAATGAGAATTTAAATTCATGAAGAGTTCGGACAGTTTACTGAATGTAGACTGTACATGTAAAATAGGTACGGCACATTTGGTAACACATTTTTAAGTTCATATTGATAACTTCAATAATACTGACTTTTATTGCAGACAACCCTGAGCTTAGTTTGAGACATTGTTGAAAAATCTTCTGAATAATGGAGACTTTTCTTAGACCTGTGTGACTTTCTTCTCCATAACACAAAATAACATATTTTGAAGAATATCGGTCCCTGTTGACTTCTGTTGTGTGGATACAATGCAAGTGAGTGGGGACCAACAGTTTTGGGTGATCAACATTTTTTCTCCTTCAAAACACAAAGGTAGATATTTTGGTGAATGTTGTTCCTATTTACCTCTGTAAGTCATTTGGTACCAACAGGTTTTGGCAAACAATATTCTTTCTTTTGCAGAATAAAAAAGTGACTGTATGGATGCAATGCAAGTCAACAAAGACCAACAGTTTTTGGTTAACAATGTTCTTAAAGAAGAAGAAAGGTTGATGAAAAGGTTTCCCTTGAATTAAGAGAAATATTTGAGATATTTAATAGTTTTTTTCCCTCCTTAAGGATTTTTTGACTTCCATTCGATGTATTTATTCCACCAGTGCCTGTTGGGAATTGAACCCACAACCTTGGCAAGTTGTAAGTGCCATGTTCTAACAGTTAAACCACAGGAACACAACAAACCAATGCTATTGTCAGTCAAAGTCACACGCCTTTGCTGATATTAAGGTCATATAGCCTTTTGCTGTCTGAGAGCGCTGCTAAAAATAGCACAGAGTCAATATTAAGGCCCCACTCCTGTGCACAGTTCATCATTAAATATGCATGATTCTTTAATGTAAAACATGACACTAGGCAGCAGGAGAACTTGAGGAACATGTCAGACCTTCAATAAGTCTTGATCCCCAATGCTCTAATTTTAGAATCTGTAGCTTGATTTGCATGTTGCAGGGTGAGAAGACAACTAGAGAAACACGGGAACACTTTATTTGGATTGGCAGGATTCATATCACAGCCTATATCAGTGGGAAGCTCAATATTATTTGCTCTTCATGTTATAAATAATTCAGAGAAGGCTTTTGTCGTGGAGACACATGTGCCGTGTGTGGATATGGTTTATGTTCCTTGTTCTGAAAGAGATAATCTATTCAGCTCCTTGATTTTTTGTGTGGCGCGTGTTGTTTGAGTGTCTTCATGGATGAAACACATGTGATCTTAGATTGCTTTTGCGCTCTGTATGTCGTGGTGTCACTGGTTTTTCTATCATGCACTTAAACAGTTTTTAAGTTTCATGATGATAAGGTTAAGGTTCACACGCAGTGCATTAAAGATGAAAATAAAAATTAATTAACGCTTGAGTTGTTCCAAACATGTTTACATTTCTGTTTGGTTGAAAAGATTGTAACCATACTTGGATCCCGTTGACCATAGTAAGAGACGTAAAAAGGGTAGACAAGACTATGCCAGAACTTCTTGTTGTCCTACATTCTTCAAAATATCAGATTTTGTGTTTGACAGGACAAAAATATTATAAAGTAGAATAATAAAGTGGTAGAACTGTGCGGTTATACGCATCCTTCCAAATATCTTTCTGTTCTTCAGAACTAAGACATTCATGAGGGTTTTATACAACCGAATGGTAAGTAAAGGTGAGACGTTTTATTCTTGGGTGAACTATAACTTTAAAGTAAATCTAAGCATTTTCCCCAGAAAGTGTTTTCCCAATGTTCCCTTTATTATAAAGGATTATTTAAAAAAAACATGCTGTAACAATAAAATACTATTTTAACAACATCTTGTTGTTCTTATGAAGTTAGAATATATTTTTCCATTAGATGGTTTATAAATAAGTGAGATCATGAAATGTAAATGGAACGCAAGCATCACCACATCCGCCAACAAAATAATAGAAAGTCTTTCTGTTGAAGCATGACAATGCCTTTTTATCCAAAAGTGCACATCTATAAAGTTTATTTTCTAGTCTTTTTAGACACAAAGTAAGACATGAACTTCATCGAACATCTTTGTTGAAAACCTTCGGTAAACCAGATGCCAATTGTGAGTCCGACCACATCAACTAACTTTACTGTCAGACCTCTGACTGCCACCATATATCGGAATCCTTTCTTAGATAAGCAGTTTTTAGCCCATTTTGTTATCAATAGCACATGTAAATGAATCATTCACTATTTCTTCATAATCTGGAGCAAGAGAAATTCCTTTTCATCAGCAAAAACATTTGACAGCTCCAAGTGTGCCAGATGCTTTTTGCATCATCCGGTACAGTTTTTTTTTTGCTGTCGCATTAACATGAATATTCCATGCAAGAGGGAAAGAGAGACGGTGTTTAAATGTGACCCTGTCTGTAAAATTTAGGCTAAAGTCTATGAAATAATAATGAAAGTATTTCTATAAATTATATTAGATAATTAATCTTAGAAGAGAGAAAATGTTTAATATTTTTATTGTAGTATTTTTATTGTGTAATATAATTTATAATACTGAAAAAAATGGTTTCTAAATATTTATTTCAGTCTTTGATATGACCATACTCAGACAATATTTAAGATTTCAATATATGTTCTTAAAGGAGTGAAACATTTAAAATGACGTTAAAACAGTACGAGGCAGGTATAAAAAATTACAAGTTTCAATAGGATTTCAGGTTGGCTATATGATACGTTTTTATATGATTTCAGTAGCATATCAGTGCTGTTATTTCTGATGCCGTATGGGAGTACATTCATAAACGAGTTTCACAAAGAACTGGAAATGGAATAGATTGTATCAAAAGTTCCAATGTCAGAGTGTTGAAAATGTCATTTCATTCTTCTTAAGCAGCTCTTCCCATTTCTAAACATAATCGACTCGATCTGGCTGTCTCCTTCAGGTCCCATTAGTCATCCGGACTGATACTACAGACATTACCAAAAATGAGAATGCACACATGATTCACTATGCCACATTTCTCCCAAAATATCAACAGCGAATGGAAAGTGGCTCGAGGGATGTCTTTCTTTCATGATATCACTGTTCTGTTCATTTTCAAGCTCAGAAACTTCCTAAGTAGCCCTGTTCCCTAGTGATCGAGCCGTTTATGTAAATTATGATGAGCAGAGACATAGGAGGCTATTATTAGTCGAAGACAATCTACACATTAATGCATAGAGACTGAACACATGGGCTCTAACACACATCTGACAGGGCCGAGGAGTCTTTCGACAAGGTTAAACTAAAGTGCTGAGAAATGCGCAGAAAAGTTTGTGTTTGAAAAATAAAAAGGTTAAGTCACTTGAAATGAAAATGTCACTTTTTAGAACAGCAAAACAGAAGGGAGTTTTTCAACGGAATGTAAAGTCTACTTTTGACATTTACAGAGCTTCATGAATTAAACATTCAAGTTGTGTGTCTTTGACATCTAGATGTATATACATGCACAGTATATTCAAAACACAAACAGGGTTTAATATTTATAACCTGATATACACTGCCATCTGCTGTATAGTAGAAGTCTTCAACTGGAAATCAGTTTTCACTCTTATCTTGGAGCAATGTTAAAAATAAATCAGAAAAAGTGCTTCTGCATTTATGTGAAGATATTTCTACTACCTTGTTTTAGGCTTTCGTAAAAACCTTTGAAAACTGTCCCACGTTCTTCAAAATATCTATTTTTTGTTTAACATAACAAAGTACACTATAACACTGTTTGGTGTAAGCATTCTTCTAAATATCTTTCTCTGTGTTCAAAGATATCAAGACAGATTTGAAACTCAAAGGTGAATAAATGATGACAACATTTTAAGGTTTTACTGTTATTGTGTGGATGTATGGCATCCTAAAACCTGTGTTAGATAACCTGACCTTTTTTTGTTATAATCTAGGTTCAAGGCATTTGTTTCTTTACTTTATGCTACCGAAGCTTTCGTGGTATGCTTGTAGAATATAAACTATATTTAATAAGTCATGTGTCCCATAAGCACTGTTATTGAAGCAGTAGCGTACATAATGTTTGTCAATTAATGAACGTCTCAAATGGGTTTTTCTCTTTTCTTCCCAGTTTATCACAGGCAGGGGACAGAAAGAAACAATATTAATGGATATTTTATTACGGGTATAAGTATCGCCATAAAGTCTGTGAAGCTGTTGGGAGGGAAATAGTCTTTAATATGAATCATCAGTCTGCACAAATGTGTGGCAGGCTTCAAGATTTGTGTGACCTCACATATTTATGTGTAGCTTGAAATTCATAAACGTTTATCATTTGATTATTTTACACCATCGCTGTCAGTAAATATTTATGATGTATCATTAAGAGATGTTAACAAACACATTAACATTTCGTTTAATGTACATAAAAGAGAAGTATCACTGGCAGTTTTCTTGTGTACATGTAGTGTAGAATTGTGTTGTTCATAAATATGAGAAGTATTTGGTTTACTCTTATTTACAGAAGACAGATACAGCATTACGACTGTTATGTTAAAAGAAGAGAAGATAGATTTGTATAAAAAGATTTGAAAATGTAAATAGAGAAATGATAATAGTTAGACGTTGGTAACTTTTGAGAATTTACATTTAACCAATTTTTAGAGAAAGATGTAGTTGATAATCTGAAAGTTATACATTCAGAGATTAAACGATCTCTCTCTCTCTCTCTCATCTCTTCTCTCTCTCTCTCTCTCTCTCTCTCTCTCTCTCAGTGTGAAACATTAAAATGACGTTAAAACAGT
>CM065674.1:2127565-2135065 GCA_033220385.1 Triplophysa yarkandensis
ATTTTTTTTTACCTAAAGCTGTCTTGCGTTTCACTTGGATGACTGCCAACAATATTAGATTTGACTTAAATAAACAACAATAAAAAAACGAAACCATTATTCTGACCTTCTCAAGGTATAAAATATTTCCATCAGAGAGAGATTTGAGTTAACTCTGGGTGATATTTTTCCTCCAGAATCTTCCATCCATTTGCATGCATTTCTCTTCTGAACGTCAGATCCAGCTCGAGTGTTTCTTTCTCTTTCCTTTCCACGGGACCTCCCGGAGCTCGGCTGCAAATAATATGCAGCTTAATAAAAGCTCTCCAACATGTTTCTTCCATCATCTCCTGACACAAATCCTGTTGAGTTGTAGTTTTGTTTAAAGTAGAGTTTTAATGAAGAGCTCTTTTGTAAAATACATCTTTATTCTGCTGAAGGAGGCGTCCACTCTGCGTTTAAAGCCACTTTCACATCAATCAGACCTTGTGTCCAGTAAGTGTTGCTCACATTTACATGAAATATTCATTAAGCTTTCACTGCAGCTCCATAATCACGCCTTTCAAACCTCTGAAATAGCTACAATCATGTCGGTGAGGGCAATGGAATTATGGGATGCATTGAGCAAAGGTCCTCAAGCCAAAAGAGCGTTTTGTTCAGATAAAAAGGTTTCGCGACACATCAGAGGTCACGTGATGTTTCCACACTGCCAGTCAGATGTTCAGTCTCAAGAAAACAAAAAAACTATCCTCTTTATCTTCACAGACCAGTGTTTTATTAAGTCATTTAAACGAATACACATGTACAAACAGCCTACCTCATCCATGCACAACTTGTTTACACTGTTACATTGTTTACATTATGCAGAACGTGCACACTCTGTGTTTAGTGTTTAATGTTTTTCTCGTGCTAAATGTATGTATGTTGAATGTTTCGACTGTGTTGTCTATGGTACACTGTGTGTACTGACTATATGTATGTGCATATTGCACACTGTCTTATGTCTGCACTATATGTTACATGTTATATGTTACATGTACTGCGCTGTTTTTGGAGCAAGCTCCTAAGAATTTCACTCACCAGGGCACACGTGCCGTGGTGATGTGACAATAAAAAGTGAATTGAATTGAAAAAACAAATACTAAATCAAGATCATGAAATAGAAATATTTGTCTTGTCTCATCTGAGATCTCAACAATGTCTCAAACTGATCTAACATTACTCAAGTCAGCCATCAATTTTACTGAAAATCTCAGTGTGAACTTAAAACATTTCTTGTCCCATTTTCGCAAATCCAGATTATTTGATCTAAACACAATGTAAGGAGTAACATGTGAGACTGAATTGAGAAGTAGATGAAATAGTTTCCTGTTGGGGAATGAAGGATTGTGCTGTTTTTTCACGTCCCAATCATTTCAGGTGAGTGTTGACGCATGATCTAATGCAGCAGTTTAGAGTTCTTTCCTGTGAAGAAACAGTAAAGCACAGTGTGGGAGAGGATTTAAATATGAGCTGTGTTTGTACAATGCCTGAGAGTCTGAACATACTTGTCCTCATTTGCAATTCTTATTGCAGTGAAAGTTAATCTATCCAGAGTAATAAATCAGCGGCCTTTCGGCTTAAGAGAACGTCCCGCCGCAGTCTGCCGTCTCGAGCGAGAGACTTCGTGGACAATTTTCCAAACACAACTGAGCTAACACAGATTTATTACCTCAGTTTATACAAGTCATATTAGGAATTCATGGACCTGGCAAAAGGGATTAGAGCATTTATTTCAGGCAGGGAGATGATCCTGTCATTAATGGTCGATACTTTCATCATCGGTGACGAGTGGCAGCGGACATATCAGGACGGTGCAGCTGTATCCGTTATCTGCGGCCTAGCCGCTCCGCTCACGCACTGTGGACCGCCGCCCGTCAAACCTGGATTAGGCTGTCAGTCAGAGGACGGCTGCTACGCTTTCCCTCAAATGTCACTAAGATCAGAGTCATTTTTTGGCTAATTGCATCTCGTTCGCTCCTAATGCTTTCTGCTTTAATGCTTACTTTACACTCTGTGACAAGACCTTGGCATTTTGATTGGAAATAGCACTGTGGCGTTCACGATGCCATCCACCTTGCGTTTCTCGTACAGGCCATCACTTTCATCTGTCAGTCCTTTATTCTCTCCATATTACTATTAGCCTGCAATTTAGAGACATTGCTTTCCACAATAACTTGATCCTTTTTTTCAAACTCAGTCAGTTGTTATTAGAGTGTAAACTCCAAATCCAAGATAAGCCTAAAACACGTTTTATTGAAATCCATGTAAGCAGCTGAGATTGGTGACAGAACGATGGTTTTATGCTTAGCATCTCAAATGACACGCAGGACCGGTCCGGCTCAGTGCTGATGTACGAACCAGAACGCTTGATAACTCCTTGTTTATATTAATACGCTTCTGAATGATTTATTACACCAGATTACAACCCCCATTGTGTCTGATATCAGCTAAAAAAAGACATTTAATGCCATCTGTTTAAAATGCTGGATTTAGTTGTAAAGCGCTGTATTCCTCATTAACACATTAAATATATGTGCAGACGAGCCGCTTCCGGTAACTATGGAAGCCAAGCGGGTCAGAATACGAGTGCTTTTCAAAGCCGTATTAATTTAAAACGTTTAAGTTAACGCCACACGTCACTTAAGATGCAAATGTAATTACTCATCTTCATGGACAAACTCTCATGGCTACGAGGACTCTACGGCAAGTGAGAGCAACTAGTTTGCAAGAGCGTGAAGATGGCAGGGAGAGCGTTTACAATTCTACATATAGGGGAAAATATCTCTGAATGAGCTTTTGTCTCTTGAACTTATTACCCCAGGCATGAAAGAATGCAAGTTAAATTAATAAGAAAGTTATATTAATTTTGATTATTATATTTATATTTGCGTAGGCTATCATTTCAATTGAATAAATAGTTGACCATAGTTTAAAAAAATAGAAATCCTGTTTATTTACATTTACTCAACTCAATGTTGTTTCAAACCTTATGTCTTAATTTCGTTTGAGAAACATAGGAAGATATTTTGAAGAATGCTGATAACAAAGCTGTTTTAGTCTGAAAATATATGTTTTCTCATTCTTTGCTTTTCTCATTTAACACAATTTGGCTGTATAATAAAATCTCTTTTGAAGCTACTTTTTCTTCCTTTTTAAAACATAATAACATGACAAACTGAAATCATACTCAAAAGTAGATACTTGAATTTTTACAATAAAGCAGTCTTACACACACACAAACACACGCACGCACGCACACACACACACACACACACACACACACACACACACACACACACACACACACACACACACACACACACACACACACACACACACATACTCACTAATTTGTTATTACACGATAAATAATAAATGTCATGGTTAGTTTTGTAATATATTGCAAAATATATTTATAATCTGTTTTGGAATATATAAGGACCTTTTGGATGTATTTAATTATAAATCTCTTTGTAATCTACAATAATATTACATTTATTTCATATTTTATATATGTCCTTCTTGAATATTAAGCAATTTTAGCCACATTATTGTGAATTTGCACCTGCTAAAATATAAGCATTAGTTATATGTTTTATAAAAACATGAACATTAATTAGTGAAAGGAAAGAATTATTTAATAAAAAATTATCTATCAAAACGTTTCTTATTTACTGGTATGCAAATGTTTGCAGTTAGTTTTTTATAAGGTGACATTACGGCTTTAAGGCCTCTATGCTTACATTTCTTTATACATTTTAGGGGTGATATTTGATTCCTTAAAGATTTGTTGTTTAACCTTTTTAATCCCCTTTTTCGAATTCCATGTATTCCATATTTTAGAGCCAAAACATTTTTGTCATCTTAGCGCTCTTGCAAACTAGTTGCTCTGACTTGCCGTAGAGTCCTCGTATTCCATGTGAAATCTTATGATGAATTATATCAAAAACTTTTTGTGTGTGGCTGTAATCTTTAATTGATTTGACAAATACATTTTTAAATTAAAAAATGAAACACTTAACCTTTTCCCTCCCCTACAGGTTTTATCTCGCTTTGTGTAACTTAGTTACCTCGTTGTATCACTTGTTCACCTATTGTTGTCTCTGCTTTTTAATGCTTTATTGTCTCCTCGACTCTTTGTAAGTCACTTTGGATAAAAGTGTCTGCTAAATGCCTAAAAGAAATAAATGAAAATGAAATATGATAAAAAAATTCTGGAATACATTTTGAGATCATCTATTAATGTGCCGGTTTATTAAAGTGAAGTGACGTGACGTGAAGTGATGTGACATGTGGCCAAGTATGGTGTCCCATACTTATTACTGCCATTACAAGAATATCAGGTGGAAACAAAGAAACTTGTTTTTCAGGTAGCAATAACCATCTAAATGTTCTCTCTCTTGTCTAGCATTTTAAATTACGTTGCTCCCTCACGTTTAAGGAAGGTCAAGGAAAACAGTTTGACACCCTGGTATAATGAGCATACTCGCAGCCAAAAGAGATCAGCCCAAAAAATGGAAGTAATTTAGAAAGTAATCCTTAAGAAAAGTATTAAAAACTGCTAGATCCGACTATTTTTCTACTCTTTTAGAAGAAAACAAACATTACCCCAAGTATTTATTCAACAAATTGTCTAAATTAACCAAAAATATAGCCTCAACAAGTGTTGACAGTTCCCAGCATCACAGCAGTAATGACTACTTTATGTCTAAAATCAACACGTTTAGAGATAAAATTGTAACGATTCAGCAGTGTGCTACATTATTGCATAAGACAGTGCACTTTAAACCTCCGAGGAACAGTTCCACTCACATAGTTGTATAAACTTGTTAAATCATCTAAAGCAACAACATGTATGTTAGACCCTTTTCCATCTAAGCTCCTAAAAGAGGTGTTTCCAGAAGTCATAGATCCTCTTCTGACTGTTATCAACTCCTCGTTGTCTTTAGGATATGTCCCCGAAGAGTGTCTTTCAAACGGGCTGTTATCAGGCATCTCATCAAAAAAACACAACTTGACCCCAAATATCTAGTTAACTGTAGACCAATCTCAAACCTCCCTTTCTTGTCCAGATACTAGAAAAAGAAGTATCCTCACAATAATACTCCTTTTTTAGAGAAAAATTACATCTGTGAGAATTTCCTGTCTGGATTCAGACCGTAACATAGCACAGAGACTGCTCTCCTTAGAGTTACAAATGACCTGCTCCTTTCATTCAACCATGGTTGTATCTCCCTATTAGTGCTATTTGATCTTAGTGCTGCCTCTGCTCCTATTAATCACATCATTCTTCTGAAAAGTCTTGAACACTTTGTGGGCATACCTGGAAGTGCATTATCATGGTTTAAGTTGTACTAACTTAACATTATTCATTTGTAGCAGTAAATGAAGAGCTATCATATCGATCACAAGTGCAGTATGGAGTACCTCAAGGCTCAGTTCCAGGGCCACTGCTCTTCACGCTATACATTTTACCTTTGGGAATTATCATCAGGAAACATTGTGGTAGCTTTCACTATTATGCTGAAGAAACTCAGCCTTTTATTTCCTTGTGGCCAGGTGAAACACACCAATTTGAAATACCAATGGAAAAACAGAAGTGTTAATTATAGGACCTAAAAACACTCCATGTGACAATCTAGAACACTGTCTTAGATTTAATGGCTGCTCTCGATACTCTTTGTCATAAGTTAGGAACCTGAGTGTGCTATATGATAGACATCTTTCCTTAGAAAACCAATTTTGTAGCATTTTTCCATCTCAAAAATATATCTATGTTTTGGCCTATGCTCTCAAAGTCAAATGCTAAATGTTGCATTTATGACCTCAAGGCTCAAATTATTGCAATCCTTTTTAGGTGGTTGTTCTGTACATTTAATAAACAAATAACAGCTAGTTCTTACAAGAACAAGGAGGTATAACCATATAACTCCGGTCCTGTCAACACTGCACAGGCTCCCTATCAAACATCATATAGATTAATAAATCCTGCTTATTACTTATAAAGCCTTGAATGGTTTAGTACCTCCGTTTTGAATGAGCTTCTGTTACATTATAATCCTCCATGTTCGCTGTGTTCTCAAAACTCAGGTAACTTGTAAATACCTAGAATATAAAAATAATCTGTAGGCGGCAGATCCTTTTCCTTCTTGGCACCAAAACTTTGGAAAAACTTACCTAAAAGTGTTTGGGAGGCAGATACACACTTGTGGTTTGAAGAGACCCATCTCTATTTACCTGGCTTACACATAACATACCTTCATGCTTCTAATATCCAAATTCATTAAATAATTTTTAGGCTGCATTAATTAGGTAAACCGGAATGGGAACACTAGAAACCAAAAGAAACAGAGGATTCTTTTCCACCCTGATGACTACAGAAATTACTATCGTTCTTACCATCATGGAACTGACCGAAAGAAGGTGCGTGAGAGCGATTTCTTACCTTTTTGGGTCGGTACTACCAGACCATGATCATTCGCTGGACAGCCAGATATTTAGGAGTAGTACTTACTTTCAAGAATCATGTTGTGAGTACCGTCTGGTCCTGCCGATACCTTCACTACAACATCAGGAAGATAAGGCCTGCCTAAACTGGATTACTGCAACGCTCTTCTGGACTGCCGACTTCCACCACCAAACCTGTGCAGATGATTCAGAATGCGGCGGCAGGAGTGATCTTCAAGGAACCTTAAAAAGCACACGTAACCCCTCTCTTCATCAGGTTACACTTGCTCAATATAGCCGCTCGCATCGAGTTCAAAGCTCTCTGAGAAGTCTCTGAGTACAACGAGAGGGGTGCCATCTTCCGGAAAAGATGACAGGAGCAAATCGAATTCTTCCAAGAACTGTCTTAGTTGACCTTGGGGGCAATAGATGATTTCAAAAGATATTTGAAAAGGGTGAGTAATAGATACCACATGCGATTCGAAGGAGGTGTTGTTACATGAGGGTGCAATCTGTTTGAACCTCCATTTGTTTTGGAAGAGCAGACCGGTTCCCCCACCTCTAACACATGTGCGAGGGCTTAGGGGAAAATGCAGTTATTAGAGAGGGTAGTGGCATTGCACTGTCCTCCGGTTTAATACAAGTTTCAGTACGTGCTAGAAAAGAGAAACCAGAGTGTTTAGCCATTGCAGGAACAAAGTCAGCTTTGTTAACAGCGGATTGGCAGTCCCATAAACCAATGGGAATAGCAAGTGAGTGTGATGTAGAAGTAGTTATAGTATGCAGGTTATTAGTGTTACGTGTCCTACGATGTAACCCAGAATTTTACGATTGTTAGTGACAATAGGTTAAAGTTAAAAATTAAATAAGTGTAAGGGAAAAAAGAGCAAACACAAGAAATATAGAAGACTGGAGCTACACAACAGCGTGATAAGAGCTAGATTCAAATCAATGTAGAAAGAGAAATTGAAAGTACAATACTCAAGTGCCCTGTAGGTGTCTCTGCTTGGTGGAGTCGCGCAGGTAGAGTTG
>CM065674.1:2140065-2150065 GCA_033220385.1 Triplophysa yarkandensis
CTGAAACTACCCAAAAACATGAGGATAAAACAAACAACTCAACGTTATGGGTAAGAAATAAGTCAACTTTTTTAGACTGAAATATTCTTGGTATTTCTTTTTGTATAATGTTAAAAATACTTTTGGATGGAAGTTTTATCTACAAAAGATTTATATTCCATGTACTCATATACATAATATTTCTATTTCTTGCCCATAGACATTTTATCTCAGTTGAAAAATATTGTGTTCATTGTTAGTTTTTGTTGGCTAATGCATTTACTAATGTTAATATTGAAATATTTTTTTACATCTAGACTAACATTTGTGTAAACACACATTGTAGACTGGTTCACAAAAGCACTTGAATGGAATGTTGAATGTGTTGCCTGCTTTAATAAACAGGCTTGTGAGACACAACACAAGTTTTATGTGTAAAGAAACAAACATGTGACATTATTCCTTCATTTACTGCTTACGGTTTGTGCTGATGATTAGACGCCTTGTGTTGCACCAACAGTTTTTAATATAGTGTGAATTACCCACTGTGAGTCATTACAGGACCAGAGAGAGAGAGAGAGAGAGAGAGAGAGAGAGAGAGAGAGAGAGAGAGAGAATAATCTAAAGCCAATAATAAAAGAATGCTGCAGAAAAAGCTCCACATTAGCAGCCTGGTAATGTGTCCCGTTGTATGGAGATGTCAGTGTTCCTCTCATCTAGACCCCCGCTGTGAGACCCTCAGCCCTCAATTCACTCACCAGCGCAATTTTAAAATTACTGCAAAACCAACATTCGAGCGAGCTCTCCTCTTAACAAGCCCGACTAAATCCAAGATTATTGTGAATCACAAAGCACTTTAACATCCGCCCTGGCCGGGATGTTTTTGCGTAAATGGAAACTCTCACACTTTCACCATGTTGACAGCATCTGGTGACTTCACATGAAGAAATGAAAGAAAGACATGTGTTGGATATCTGTCCAGCATATCAATGTAGATTTATGTTTACATGCCTGAAGACACAATGTTCAGCGTGTAATAATAGATGTTAAATGTCTTGTTGACTTTGGACACTTTGTATAATCTGCTTCTTATACACATCCTGACAACATGTTTAAGTGCCCGTCACAGAATTTAGACATAAAAGTTTTTTTTCTGCTGATGCCATGCATATATTTCTTTTTGAAAACCGGGGGTCAACAACACTTCAAAAGTAAGACCAACATCACACACACACGTATGAGTTTATAGCGCATTATGTAGACACATTCATATCTCATGACAGCAGACCTCACGGAGCAGCAGAGGATGCTGGGAGCAAACCCAGCGTTCTTCATCTTTCTTTGTTTATTACCTCTGAACGGCTCCCAGCGGCTGCTTTCACGCTGTAATAACCTGCACCTATGCTTGGCTTATCATATTCAAGCCTCACACAATTAAATGTGAGTCTTGTCATTCGGGCACTTGGGGAAATCTAGCAGATAGTTGTGGAGAGAGGCAATAGATTAAAAAGCCAGCGTTTGTTTTACATAAAGCCAGTGTGTGTCAGGACTCAGCAGGGCCGAGAGCTCGCCGCCGCCGCCGCTTCTGCCTGATGCTATAAATCAGATGTGTAGCTCATTCACTTCTTCTGCTGACTGCACACATTTCTGCTTTAATATCTCATACACCCTCACTCTCTCTTATACAAGGTTTTAAAGAAAGAAAAGAAATACACAATAAGGTTAGCTGCTTTCTCTTGTACAGTCAGAAGTGTCTGGTGGGTTGTTTTAATACAAAATAGGAAGACATCCAGCCAATGCTAAAATGAACCTAGAAAAGATCTATGTCTGAGCCAAACATGAGCTGACCAGAGGCTCGTCCTCCAGAACATAACAGCCGAAGATTGACTGGACGTCTAATATGAGGTCGGTTTTGATGAAACACAGATTTATGAAATAGGAACTGTGCTTGATTTAAGCAGATTAGAAAAGAGTAAAAGCCAGACTGGACTGAGTCATTAATATACAGTTCTCTCTCTCTCTTTGTCGGTGGTAATTGTGTGTCATGTGTTTGTAAATGATGCTGTCCCATCTGGAGAATAATGTCCAAGAGAAGAGATGTCATGTCTGTGAAAAAACCACATCTTTTTATTAATTATGTTTATTAGTCTCATAAGAGTCACTGGTTGGATAATCTTTGCTAAAATCCAGTAAAGAATAAAATTCTAAAGTAGGATGTGCATGGATGAAAGAATCTGAAAATAATTCTACGTAGGTTTAGTGCACATGTGTCCAGATGGAGCTTTTGAAGCATTTGAGACAGAGAATATTAATAAAGACAGAACATGACATCATCTAGAGAATTCATGTTTACTGAAACTGATCTTCAGATGAAATAAATTCAAATCGTATTTGGCTCTTAAGCGAGTTGGCGGCAGACAATGAGAGAGATTCATCTGGTCATTTTTTAGTTGCGTCTGCCACCATCTGAAATGAAATGTTAAATGTTTCATGGGCTAAGAAAAGGGCAGAATTTGTCTTTGTATTGTCCGCCAGAGAGAAAGAGAGAGATGGTGGTGAGAGAGAGCCGATAATGATGATGGCATAGAGAAGAAAAAGGCAACGGAGACCGATAAGAGACAAGACGGATGAGGAGAGCAGAAAGAGGCAGACGGTGAGGCAGGAGAAGATGGATGAAGATGTGGGAGTGTCCTGTAATATCATCATCCTTCTGTCAGCTCTAATAGTGTTCTTCTGCTGAACATCATTCACATCAATCCATTCATGTAAAGTAAGAACAGCGGCTCTTTCTCTTTTTCTATTCTCCTGGATCTTGGCTTGTAAATCTTGGGTGTTCGACACAATTTCATGTGTGCATGCGTGTGTGTGTGTGTGTTTGTCCGTATATATGTCTATGTCATTATATTCTGTGGTTTTGCACTGAGGAATTACCCATTTTCTATGGATGAAGTACAGATAAGCAGGTAGACACAACTAAATAAAAGGGAAATCAATGGAAGATCTCCACCACAATAGAAAAACAAACATTGTGTGTGTGTGTGTGTGTGTGTGTGTGTGTGTGTGTGTGTGTGTGTGTGTGTGTGTGTGTGTGTGTGTGTGTGTGTGTGTGTGTGTGTGTGTGTGTGTGTGTGTGTGTGTGTGTGTGTGTGTGTGTGTGTGTGTGTGTGTGTGTGTGTGTGTGTGTGTGTGTGTGTGTGTGTGTGTGTGTGTGTGTGTTTTTCTGCATGCGTGTTGCACCTGCAATTTGTTTTCTCTTGTTTTAAAACCGGCTGATACAGAAACACACGCTGGAATAGACATCCTTCATCGCATCTAACATATTGTCAAAGACAGACAGACAGACAGACAGACAGAAACAGAGAGACAGACGGTCACACGCTGCTAACAGTGTCAACACTGAAGAAACATGAACAGCTGCGGCGGCTTCCAGTGTTTGTGTCTGTATAACAGCTGACGGCTTCAGGTGAGAATGACACACACGATGAAACACTAACGTCTCTATAGACCACGGCACAATAGATATTCATATAATACACTGTTACACAACAGAAATGTAAGCAGATGTCCATCTTCAAAGAGTCACGGTACACTTAACTCTAGTCAAGTCATATCCAACAAGGCCATTGACCAGATGCAAACACTGGGAACAAGAGTTGTAGTTTTTTTGTCTTATCCCATTCAAATGAGATGTGATAAAACCATACTCATTCTTGAGTGAATTTTTGTTTTGATCAGTGTTGTTGTGTGATGGGTTAGAAAGGAATTGAGAGATATCTGAAGCTCAAGATCAGATAGACATGACACAGAGATACGTATGCAGCCGGTGTCCTCACTTTTCATCGTGTAACCTCCTGTGCAAACAAACCTTCTGTCAACACAACTCACACAAGTACAACAACACAGCTGTGAGTGACGAGAAACAAGTGTTAACCAGCCACTGAAACTAAAGACACACTTTCATTTCATATATTATGTAATGATTTCACTTAGAAGGAATTCTTCTTTATCTCAGCATTAAAACTACATTTATTAATACATTTCATTTTTTCATTTATTTGTGATTTATGTACACAATCAAAATGAAAACACAAAACAATTGAAAATTTAAAAAATCTATTAATCAATGTTGTTTTAATCTTAAGATATTGAAGAATATGTCAGTTTATGTGTGTAAAGTCTGAGCTGTTCACAGTACGTCACATTTCTTTAATTAATACAGAAATTGTGACTAGTTTTACTTTCTGTGAACATAGAAATTAGTCACAATTTAAATAGCCAAAAGGATTATGTAAAGAAACAAGAGCAGCTCATGTCAATACATATGGATCATGAAGATTACTGTTCATTAAGAGATCAAATATCAGCCAGATTTTCATCATGATCCACATAAACATACAATATTTGAGCAATTATACCGTTTTTACAGAAATTAGGAAGCCTGTTAGGGTGGATTCTGTAGAAGACGGAACTAGGTTTATCTAGCCGGCCACAGTGATTGACAGGTTCATTTCTGATGCTCTAATGCTCTCTCTGGAACAGATAACGCCATGGAGATGACTATAATTCATCTGCTCCACAAAATGAATTTGACAGAGTCAGAGTCTGAGTGGATGATTAAATAAATGTCACAAACATTTCTCCGTTTCTTGGCTCTTGAGAAGGTTGATGAACTTAGGGTGAGACCTGTCCGTCCGGCACAAATTAACAAGCTCAGTAGTGAACTGGATTCTCATGTAGATGTAAATGAGGGGTGTTTTTTTTTTAATTAAGCGCATCTCTCAGCATCAGGAAGGGCGCCATTGTTCGGCGGGGTGCAGGTGTAAATTTATTCTCTCCGGAGGCCCTGCGATGTCCGACCCGCGGCCGCAGATTAATCAGAACCCAGCGGGGGACGGCGCGTGGCGAGCCGCTGCTGAGAACTGAGTTAAAATGAGTCCTCATTTGAGGGTCTGCTTTAATAACAGTTCCATTAAAAGTTGCCACCGTGCAGATGAAGAGGAATCTCACCCACCGGACCACTGACAGACGATTAAAATCCTTTAGTTTGCATTGAGATGTTAATGAGACGACAGAAGACAGAAGCTCGCCGTGTTTATATATTTTTCCAGTTCTTAAGCGTCATCATGTATGGATTTTTATTTGCTATGAGGTGATCATGTGATGATGTTTGTTTATTAAAAATCATTTGAACTGATTTATCATTGTGTTCAGTTTAATATTGTCACAGTTCATCTGCAGATATTCTTTCATAATGATCAAATGTTTCATTTTAAGATAGACAGTAGGATATAAAAAACCCTGACCATCTGACCGAGGTTGTCGGCTTTTAATGTTTTGTTGTTCAACATTTATTTAATGATTATCTGTTTAACACGAGTTCTCTGCTGGGAATGATAAACCTCTAAAAAGCAATGGGTAAATATGTTACAGAGAGATGAAAGTATTCTCTTATATTAAATATCTACAAATTCACTGTAACAGAAAATATGTACCATTATCAATTAACCGTATATTTGACTAATTCTTTCAAAACATTTTATTTAAAATTATAAATAATAATCTAGTAACCACAGTGGCCGGACAAAAGCTGTCTGACTTTAATCAAACTGACTGATGCAAAATCCTGTAATGCTTCATTGCTGTTAATATATCCGAGAGGTGAGAGAGGAAGGTCCGATATCTTTCATGTGTAGTCTGTGATCATTACTAAAGAAGACATGTGTGCGTGTGTTCCATCGGTCAGAGAAATCGGGGGGTTCAGTCTGTGTAATCTATAACTAACATGCCAGAAGCGTAACAATAACTGGTATGTTCTACACAGGCCTACATTTGATCCTGAAACCCATTTACATCCGGTTAACGGTTTCTCTCAGCAGATTAGCGGCTGCTAGAACGCAGAGCGGATCCCAAGAGAGAGAAGCTTTGCTGCTGATAAGACTGGTTATAGGAAAGCAGGATTAGCACGTCTGACCGAGGCCAAACGCCTGCGATTATTGCTGACAAACGGCTCTATCCTGACGCCGACCGCTTGATTAAACGCGCGGCGAGAGGACGATCGGCAAGGCTACGGGAGATAACTCACATTATTTATGCGTACGGGTTGGCGGGTGGATTGTGGGATTTGTTGAGGGTACAGTACAGCGGGTTTGTCGGGGGTTTAATACTGATCACATGGACGGCTGTTTTATCACCCCAATCTTTTTTTCATCTGAAATCTGTGAGCTGAGCATGAAGGTGTAAAGATTTACAGAAATAAGCTCTGAACTTTTTCTGAATTTTTCAGTGTTTGTGAATTAGCGTAGTTGCCAGTGTTCTGTAAAAAATGTTTTCCTCACAATTATAAAAAAATAAAGTTCAGAGTTCAGAAACCTCTCCAAAAATATAAATACGTTTCACTAAATTATAGTAATTATAGAATAACATCCAAATCACATTAGACAACACTGTATTTCTCATTTGGATACATGTGTATTTTGCATGATTGTGTGTTTATAGGCATTTCTTCGGCTTTATATATCAATGATATTCGATTTTTAATAAAGTCTGCCCGGTTTGAGGGAAGGGGGATAATCTAATCCACAAACATTGGCTGATTATGAAGGTGTTTTGTATTCCAGCTTTGTTAATGAATGACTGGTGTTAAAGAGCTGTTAATGGCCACGCATGAGGAATTTTAATAAGGTACCGCAATTAAATTTGATCTAACAGCTTTATCAATGTTTTCATTATTCACACCAGAACTTCAAATCCCACGCACACATGTTGACTTCTTATTCAGGGCAACTCTGTGGTGTATAAAGTTCTAATTGCCATACAACTTCATATCATTTTATTTCTATTATTAGAAAAAAAAGTTCAGTCAGTTGAAATCTAAATGTGTAACACGGATGATCTTTTATAGCTGTTCCAGTTTAAGAGCCGCCGGGAACCTGGGAAGAGCTCTATCAACACTATGGCAGAGACAGAGAACATCCTGAACAGACTATACATCAACTTCACATGTCAGTCATCATCACATCTGTCAATACTAAATGATTTCTTTTAGAAAAAGTGACAGTAAGTAACAAGCACAAAAAAACATCAGAACATTAAAGAAATTCATTCCTGTCACATAAATACGAAATAATGAGACCATGAAGTTTAAAAAAGTTCAAGTACAGAAACTCTCAGCGAGATCAAATGAAAACATAAGAATGAATGAGAGACAGTGAAGCAGGCTCTATCTTAAACTTCATTTTTAAATCCATTATAATAGCCACATTAATAGGATCAGTTTTGAGCTAATCTCCGTAAATCTGACAGAAGAAAAGAATGTCCCGGCCTTCAACTCCACAGAAGTCTGAAGAGATTTTTCTATGGGAGAGAGCAGAGGACCTGAATGAAGCACTTAGAGCAAAACCAAAGCCATTTACTCTTTATCATTTTATTGTATTACACTTACTCAAATAATCACATTCTCTGAAAGTGTCGAAGACAAAAGGTCATAAACACATACACGCTGGGTAGTTATTCAGTATGTAACTCTGTTTCTGTTAACCTTGTTTTTCTGTTGCTTTAACCTGATAGTTAAGATTTTGCTTAATTTGATGAGTTATTCTGTTGATTATGGGCCTAAAGGCTAGCGTTGTCTTCTGGGCAATTCCAGCGTTATGGACGTGACATAGAAATGCTCTTAGAATGTATTTGTTACTGGTAAACAGAAACAATTGTTTATATTATACAAACCTTTTGTTGATAGAATTTAAAAAGTAGAAAAAGTAACAGTTAATGGACAAGTTTTTACTTTTAAAAAGATCAATTATAATAATTTAGTATTAGATGAATTATTATATAATTAATTATTATTATTATTATTATTATTATTATTATTATTAAAAAGGACACAGCTTTTGGGAAACAAGAAAACTTCTTAAGATTTATGTGAATTAAAATGTACAAACCAGAGTAAAAAATATCCAACAAAAGGATAGCTCTTTATAGACATAATCATGCGTTAAAAATAAAAAATAATGCTCCAAAAATTTTAAGAGACACCTTGTTTCTTTTATCTTTAGTTATTAGCTAGCTGTAAACGTAATATAAAGCCGTAGTTGACTTATGTTATTTATATAATATTTATATAATATATAATATTTTTTCAGATATATTTTTTTGGAGGATGAATTATTCATTTAGTTAAATATAACACATATAAGTATTTGCATGTGAAAACACATTTTGACAGCTGAAGCACAATTATGTTGTACCCCATAATTTTGTTTCTTGTCTAAGAATAAAACATGATGTTAGTGTTATATGTATACTGTATATATGTGTGTGTCTGTGACCTGCAGAATGCTGTGAGATTGTGTTTTGTGAAGTAAAAGCCTTAAAAAGCCTTTCATTGTCAAATCATCATCTGACAGCATTTCACTGCTGTGTTTATCCATCCACAAATCCATTTCTTTTTCATCTAAATCTAATCTTAATGAATCAATTACATTTTTTACAGTGTACTTCGTTAAGTAATGATAATGAAATACATTTACTTACTATAAGGTTAAGATTACTTGTAATTACATGTAAGATGCATTTACAAGAGCACTATAAAATAAAGTGTAATCAAATTATAAGAAAGAAATCATTCATAAACATTACATATACATTACATGAGAAAGAAGGTGTGTGTGTGTGTGTGTGTGTGTGTGTGTGTGTGTGTGTGTGTGTGTGTGTGTGTGTGTGTGTGTGTATTTGTCACCTGCTGCAGGTGGATGAGTGTCATGTGTGATCAGACGCTGGATCGGGCTGTTGTGAGACATCTGTCCTGCAGTATTGACAGTGCCGCAGCTGAACGTCAGCTCTGACACCACAGACACTTCACTGACACTTCAAAACTTTCTTTCATGGGCCGCTGACAGCAGTCATAATGCACACGACATCAAACACAGCCTGATCTAAAGCCACGTTCTCTCAGAAAGACTTGAGCAGTAACACAGAAAGTTTGTTTTAACACAAAATAACTAAAGAATAACTATCACAAATGTGATCAACCGCTTTTTAAGTTATAAACAGTGAATAGATTATTGGATGTTCTTGACTGCTGGGTTCACATAGCAACAGTTGATCCCCCATGCGTGCACACAGAATAACACACACACACACACACACACACACACACACACACACACACACACACACACACACACACACACACACACACACACACACACAGGACACTTGACATGGTGTACATGCCCTTTTATTGACTTCACCTTTTTTCAGGAGCTCTCTTGACATCCCATTTCAAGACTCTTATTTTAAATGATGCACCCACTGGCTCACGGTTAGAAGTAGACACTTATTTTGACATGTAATTTAGCCCCGGCGCTCGTGAGACCGTCGGGAGTCTGACCCATGGTTGGTGTTGTGCTCGAGGGACAGGGTTGGAGTAGATGGGCCTTTATGTTTGTGTGGCTACTTAAAGCCTCTTCATACAAGCCTAAAGCAGCAGACAATAAGAGTGACTGGGGGTGGGGGGATCAGCATGCTTTTCTACAATTACCATCACTTTGAATTTTAAATGCTGTCTTGAAGGGCAGAACAGCGGCTCGGAAAATTAGGCTGTGCTCTAATTAGTGCACTTCAACATGACAACCGCTGAGCTTTCAGCCTGAGTAAACCACCCAGTCAAGCAGGAAGAGCGAGAGAGTACCCGGCACGCCATCACACGCCTTCATCCGTCACAATGTGAACGCAACACCGCCTTCCCTTACGATGGAAAGAAAAGCTTTCAGGCTCTGCGAGCTCCATTTAAAGCGTGCGGTGAATCTCACGGCTTCCATTTTGAACTTGGCTTTAGACTCGCACCAGACTCAATTGAATTTCTGTGAAACAGAGAATTTCCAATGGCGTTCAGCACAGATAATCAGACTTGATTTAATGAAGCTAAATTGTGTCTTTGTAAGCGATGACAGAGAGGATTTGCTTTTGTTCTGTAAGCTTCAGTCCACAAGACACTGACGGCTGAACGTCTCTCAAATGT
>CM065674.1:2154983-2172483 GCA_033220385.1 Triplophysa yarkandensis
AGCTGTCTCATTGGGTTTGATAAGTTTAGATTTGACTCTGCTTTCATCTAAGACATGTGAGCCTATCTTACGTCCTCACACACACCTCATGGTGTTCTCCTCTGCTGTCCGTGTCTGTGTTTCTTAACCCTGAATTCAGATGGAGACCTGTTCAATGAGAAGATGACATCACATGAATTATTAAAACAGGTCATTGCATTTTATATTCACACACAGATCAAAGTAATCCAAGAATTATTTATAAATCCATTATAAAACTATAGTAAAGTGATACTTTCTCATCCTTCAATAATAACAGTATAAGATGAAGCTTAATCATAATCATTTATATGACCTTGTCTTGCATGTTTGAATGTAGATTGAAGGTTGTATATATGATCTTCTATTAATGTTTTGAAAATGAGTATGGTCTCTACTCCTCTGTCCCCCTGAAGGCTGGCTTCTGTATGCTTTTAAATGTCAAGAGTTGATCATGTGGATAAACAATCTGCTCCTAATTGACCACACATGTTCTCGAGAGTTTGCTCGCAAATCACTGGACAAACCACTGTTCCCCACACCAGCAAAACAAACACTCTGCTGTACTCTTCTTTACTCCACTGTACTCTACTAAACTCTTCTGCACTCTACTTTGCTCCACTGTACTCTACTTTACTCCACTGTACTCTTCTTTACTCCACTGTACTCTACTAAACTCTTCTGCACTCTACTTTGCTCCACTGTACTCTACTTTACTCCACTGTACTCTTCTTTACTCCACTGTACTCTTCTTTACTCCACTGTACTCATCTTTACTCCACTGTACTCTTCTTTTACTCCACTGTACTCTTCTTTACTCCACTGTACTCTACTTTACTCCACTGTACTCTACTTTACTCCACTGTACTCTTCTTTACTCCACTGTACTCTACTTTACTCCACTGTACTCTTCTTTACTCCACTGTACTCTTCTTTACTCCACTGTACTCATCTTTACTCCACTGTACTCTTCTTTTACTCCACTGTACTCATCTTTACTCCACTGTACTCTTCTTTACTCCACTGTACTCTTCTTTACTCCACTGTACTCTTCTTTACTCCACTGTACTCATCTTTACTCCACTGTACTCTTCTTTACTCCACTGTACTCTTCTTTTACTCCACTGTACTCTTCTTTACTCCACTGTACTCTTCTTTACTCCACTGTACTCTACTTTACTCCACTGTACTCTTCTTTACTCCACTCTACTCTTCTTTACTCCACTGTACTCTTCTTTACTCCACTGTACTCTACTTTACTCCACTGTACTCTACTTTACTCCACTGTACTCTTCTTTACTCCAATGTACTCTACTTTACTCCACTGTATTCTTCTTTACTCCACTGTACTCTTCTTTACTCCACTGTACTCTACCTTACTCCACTGTACTCTACTTTACTCCACTGTACTCTTCTTTACTCCACTGTACTCTACTTTACTCCACTGTACTCTTCTTTACTCCACTGTACTCTTCTTTACTCCACTGTACTCTTCTTTACTCCACTGTACTCTTCTTTACTCCACTGTACTCATCTTTACTCCACTGTACTCTTCTTTTACTCCACTGTACTCTTCTTTTATTCCACTGTACTCTTCTTTACTCCACTGTACTCTTCTTTTTCTCCACTGTACTCTTCTTTGCTCCACTGTACTCTTCTTTACTCCACTGTACTCTTCTTTACTCCACTGTACTCTTCTTTACTCCACTGTACT
Source organism: Triplophysa yarkandensis (assembly GCA_033220385.1). Taxonomy (NCBI): domain Eukaryota; kingdom Metazoa; phylum Chordata; class Actinopteri; order Cypriniformes; family Nemacheilidae; genus Triplophysa; species Triplophysa yarkandensis. The sequence continues at coordinate 2,156,716 of CM065674.1, forward strand.
CTACCTTACTCCACTGTACTCTTCTTTACTCCACTGTACTCTTCTTTGCTCCACTGTACTCTATTGCACTCTACTAAACTGTACTTACCACATGTGACTGTACAAACCCAATTCCAAAAAAGGTGGAACATTGTACAAATTGTGAATAAAAAAAAGGAATTAATTTATTCACAAATCTCATAAACTTATATTTTATTCACAATGAAATATAGATGACATATTAAATGTGAAAAATGAGATATTTGGAAATGTCATGCCAAATACATCTACAGTGCACAATATCATCCATTGATTTAGAGAATCTGGAACAGTCTCTGTGTTTAAGGGTCAAGGCTGGAAAACCATACTGGATGCCTGTGATCTTCGAGCCCTTAGCCTTAGATGTGTGCGTGTGTATTCATTTTTGTGCACGATTTTTTTTTGGTACCCTCTTTAAATATCAGTTCAATAATTTCAGTTTTCATCTGTGTTTGTAAGATCCAAATCTACTGAATGATTTTAAAATGCATTATCCTGAGGATATCATTTCAGCCTTTTATTGGTAAAATTGGCTGAAATTGTATTTTATTTATATATTTTTTTGTGTCAAATAGTGGATCACAGTTGATATAAGTTGGTCCTTTTAAACATTATTGAGTGAAAAAACCTATTTATTTTTTATTTTCTCTCTGTCAGGTACATCAGATCTGAGCCCATTCTCAGCTGACCCGCGTCAGTTTGAGCGCCAGTTTCCAGCTCTCTCCTCTCTTACCGAGAGCCGTTTCTCCAATCCCAGAATGCATTATCCTGCCACATTCACCTACACACCCACACCGGTCACCTCCGGCATGTCCCTTGGCATGTCCACTACCACCCACTATCACACCTATCTGCCTCCACCATATCCCGGATCCACCCAAAACCAGAGCGGGCCTTTCCAGACCAGCAGCACACCCTATCTATACTACGGTGCTTCGTCCGGGTCATACCAGTTCTCCATGGTCCCGGGAGGAGATCGATCCCCGTCGAGGATGTTGCCACCGTGCACCAGCGCATCTACAGGAAACACCATCATCAATCCAAACCAAACAGATGGCGGAGATGCGGACGGCAGTCACAGCAGCTCGCCGACAGTGCTCAACTCCAGCGGTCGGATGGATGAATCTGTTTGGCGCCCATATTGATAAGGTCAAAGGTGCCGGAAAATACAACACAACCTTAAACCTTTTTAGCCTTAATGACAGAATTCATTTGTAAAGCATGAACATCACAGTGAATCTGTATGACTGCACTGATGGACTTGAGGACATGACCACAAAATCCATTACAAACATGAACAAAGAATAGCTTGAATGAAAGAAATGATGGTTAAATCCGGCCCAGAGTACATGCATCATGATACAAACAGGTCCAGTCAATATTTTACAATGATATCATTTAGCATTTCGTTACACTGAAGATGAGTTTACTTTATTTATTTATTTGTGCTTATTCCCTCATGTTCATTTATGTAGAACATGAAAGCAGTTTTCAGCAGCAATAAAAGTCATAGAAACTTTAAATTATGCAATGGGGAATAATATTGAAGATGTTTTTATATTATTTGTTGGTCATCTATTATTAACTTAATGAAATATTTACTCTTTTTTTATTTGTAATTTAAATGTTGTTACTTCAAAACAATCCAGTGGTACGTGTGTTATGAAGGAAGGACACATAGTCATAATGTTTTCAGAAACATGTTTGTCATCTGTAATGAACGTAGAAATGTTAAGAGAGTTGATGTCGTGCTCTCTTCTACTGTTTGGTTTTCTAATGTTTATCACATTAATTTATTGTAGATTGAGTTCTTGTTTCAAGGTTTTTTTTGTTGGTGAGCAAACTCTGGCAGTGGTGGCTTGGTTCTGAACGTATGTGTGTTTTCTTTTACACATTTCCCTTTATGATGCTCAGATACACAATATAAACTGAATCACATGGATCATCTCACAAACATGTGCTGGTTTCTTTATACAGTTTGTGCTTCAAAACGACAAAGCAATAAACACAATCTTGTGTCATTTAACAAACGCCAGACAGACATCTGAATTCGTAATGAAATCATGTATGTTTACTGAAGATCATCTCAATTTCTAGCTAGCAGAATTTATTTATTGGAATTAAGAACAGACCATAATAAATTTGGATGTAAAAGTTTTTATTTTTGAATTTGATGTTTTTGATCAAATGTTTGTTACTCGCTGCTGGCAGCTCCCTGGAAATCCATTTTGTCATTCTCTTGTTTGATTTTTGTGTAAATCAAAGCACTTCTGTTTGTTAAGTGAGAAGCTAAAATTCATATTTCTGTCTAACATCAAGAGAAATCTAAAGAACGTTTTATTTGAGGGAAATATCAACTGCACATGTTCATGAAGTTTTGGGAGATTTACAGCACTCTGTCTGGGGTCAAAGGTCATGGCACGTAACTCATCTCGTCATTTCTCCTCTGTACAGTATTAAATTCTCATTCATTCATTCATTTACTCTGCTCTTCCCCACCTCTTCTTCTTTTCACCATGATCTTTTACCATGGTCTTCTGCTAGTTAGGAGAGCCGTATGTTTACAGAATGTTTACAAAAACTGCAAATGTACAAAACTTCTGCACTGTTAACTTTCTTTATGAACTGTTTCAATGCTTTAATATGTCTGATAAAACATAAGAACATGTCAACGAGTGTGAGATCTCTGACAGAAATCATCTCTTCTTGTACAGAAGTGTGTGTGTGTGTGTGTGTGTGTGTGTGTGTGTGTGTGTGTGTGTGTGTGTGTGTGTGTGTGTGTGTGTGTGTGTGTGTGTGTGTGTGTGTGTGTGTGTGTGTGTGTGTGTGTGTGTGTGTGTGTGTGAGAGAGATCACATCTGTCTGTCAAACCTTCATCTCTTCATACACAACTAATAAACTTTGTGAGATATCTGAACATTTCTATAGATTGTATCATTTGTCTTTGGGAATAAAAGAAGTTTTTTGTTATCAATCGTTCTTGTTCTCATTTGTGTGTTCAGATGTTTTAACCCTGTCAGTAACACAACACTGGTCGAGTAATGAACATTATTTCACTTACAGTTTAGCTGACAGATTACACACACATCTCTGAATCAAAAGATGCTTGAAGTGAGAAAATCTAAAGTGATTCACTTTCAGTAATAAAATTAAGCATTTACACTATCTGTCATCAGTTCATTTACAGAGAGATTATTTAAAACATGAAACTTTTCATTGTGTCTGTAAATCATCTTCACACTTTAAGATGAATCTTTACATTATTATTGTGTCAGAAACATTACAATATTAAACGTTCTCTCTTTTTTGTAAGGAATCAGAAACAGTTTTAGGTGAAAATAAACATGCATATGTGACGCTCAAGTACTTCTCATTTAAAATAAAACTAAACTGTGAATGTCATCTTATTTTCCTGTGTTGTAACGGTGGGTCATCTCTCACCTCACAAACACTCTCACCGTCTCACTTTAACTGGAGTGTTGTCACCGTTGAAACACAAAGTGTTAGTGTTCGGGAGATTTTCTCTGTAAATGAAGTGTGATCTCACAGGAGCAGCGAGGCGACGGGCCGCTGACTTTACACACCTCTGAGACGCTGGAACTACATGAGAAATCTCAGCACAAACGGTCACTCACTGAATGATCACATGATGTGTAGATGTTCATTGATCAGTCCAACTCTAGAATCAGATCAACTCAAACTCAACACAACATCCATCGGTTCCAGACATGTGACACACAACCTCTTATAGAAGTTCCTCATACTCTCCTGTACATGAAACTCCTTCTGACACCTTCAAACTGTCAAGAGTCAAACCCCTAAACTAACCCACATGTGTGACCCCATCATCATTCTCACTCTATCAATCAGACCCTCACAGCAACACCACACACACTTTATCAAACACACTCTCTCTCTCTCTGGTCTCTCTCTCTCTCGGTCTCTCTCTGTCTCTCTCTCTCTCCTCTCTCTCCTCTCTCTGTCTCTCTCTCTCTCTCTCTCTCTCTCTCTGTCTCTCTCTCTCTCTCTCTCTCTCTCTCTCTTCTCTCTCCTCTCCTCTCTCTTCTCTCTCTCTCTCTCTCTCTCTCTCTCTCTCTCTGTCTCTCTCTCTTCTCTCTCTCTCTCTGGTCTCTCTCTCTCTCTCTCTCTCTCTCTCTCTGTCTCTCTCTCTCTCTCTCTCCTTCTCGTCTCTCTCTCTCTCTCTCTCTCTCTCTCTGTCTCCTCTCTCTCTCTCTCTCTCTCTGTCTCTCCTCTCTCTCTCTCTCTCTCTCGTCTCCTCTCCTCTCTCTCTCTCTCTCTGGTCTCTCTCTCTCTCTCTCTCTCTCCTCTCTCTCTGCTCTCTCTCTCTCTCTCTCTCTCTCTCTCTCTCTGTCTCTCTCTCTCTCTCTCTGTCTCTCTCTCTCCTCTCTCTCTCTCTCTCTCTCTCTCTCTCTCTCTCTCTCTCTCTCTCTGTCTCTCTCTCTCTCTCTCTCTCTCTTCTCTCTCTCTCTCTTCTCTCTCTCTCTCTCTCTCTCTGTCTCTCTCTCTCTCTCTCTCTGTCTCTCTCTCTCTCTCTCTGTCTCTCTCTCTCTCTCTGTCTCTCTCTCTGGTCTCTCTCTCTCTCTCTCTCTCTCTCTCTCTCTGGTCTCTCTGGTCTCTCTCTCTCTCTGGTCTCTCTGGTCTCTCTGGTCTCTCTGGTCTCTCTGGTCTCTCTCTCTGTCTCTCTGGTCTCTCTGGTCTCTCTGGTCTCTCTGGTCTCTCTGGTCTCTCTGGTCTCTCTCTCTCTCTCTCTGTCTCTCTCTCTCTCTCTCTGTCTCTCTCTCTCTCTCTCTCTCTCTCTCTCTCTCTGTCTCTCTCTCTCTCTCTCTCTCTCTGTCTCTCTCTCTCTCTCTCTCTGTCTCTCTCTCTCTCTCTCTGGTCTCTCTCTCTCTCTCTGTCTCTCTCTCTGGTCTCTCTCTCTCTGGTCTCTCTCTCTCTCTCTCTCTCTGGTCTCTCTCTCTCTCTGGTCTCTCTGGTCTCTCTCTGGTCTCTCTCTGGTCTCTCTCGGTCTCTCTGGTCTCTCTCTGTCTCTCTCTGGTCTCTCTCTGGTCTCTCTGGTCTCTCTGGTCTCTCTCTGTCTTTCTCATTTTCTCGTGTTTCTTCTAAGACGTTTCAAGCTGCTGTATTCACAAAGCACGGGAGCAGAAAAACACACTTCACAGCATTACACTTATTGAAAACATTTAATCTAAGACCCAAGTTAAGTGACATTGAGCCGGCCTTCAGCCTGATAGTGTTGTGATGTTCCTAGAGAAGCTGTTTTCACTTCCACCACTGTCAGACACAGATATTTATTTACTGGATATAAACTCTCTCTCTTTAGACTCTTATTTAAAACACCACTTAAACATCTGATTTCGTTTTCAGGTCAAGTGAAAATGCTTTATGGACATAATATTGTGAGAACACTTTAATTTTCATTCCAGTTTTTTCAACAAAACCCTGCACAAGATAAGCTAAAACATTTAATCAGAAACGTTACATATCTTATATCATTGACACAATGAATGATTGTGCAAAAAGCTAAAAGTAACAGAAGGAACATTTTTAAAATTGAAATGCATCAGACATGAAAGTGTGAAAAACACAAAGAAAAGCACACAAAACTGATAGTTAATGATTTATTTTGTAATGATTTATGATGTCAATGACATTTTAAACCAGAACACCTTCTGCGCAGAGCTGTCACGTGAAAAAACAACAACAACAACATTCACACAGGGCTTGAAGTTTCTATCAAAACAGAAAACAATCATTTTTGAATAAAAAAAGCGCAATACATTTTAGCGATTTAAAGCTGTAGTCGTCGAGAACAGCCTTTTAGGGTCTAAGGAAGCTTTGTGAGAGTTCTTAAGATGTACACATGCAGATGTTACAGTGAGACAGTTAATCTAAATTGATTTCATCTAAAAATAACCCACAGACACATAGATAACATCCTTTTCAGAACTTCTGTGAGAGAGTTTGTTTCTCCAGAATCAGATCTGCGAATCTCTGCTGAAGTTCTTTCTCTCGGTCCTGTTGTCTCTGAACATCTCTCTCAGACCCTGAATACAAACAAATTACAGGATTAACACACAGAGTGAGGCACCACAATATTGCAGGCTATACATGTGCTCATATCTCACCTCCAGTCTGCGAGGAATGGCCAGATCTTCTTGTTTCTTCAACTCCTCGAAAGTATGAAGCTCCGTATGAGTCTGTTCCACCTGATCCCACAGTTCACTCAGTTGTTTGAGTAAACCCATAGAGCGAGACTGATACCCACCCAACAGTATCTTCATCTTCTTCTCCATCTTAGCTGCACGCTTGGCCTCTGTGGTCATGTGACCTCTGTTGACCTGTTAACACAAGGGAGATCATCAATGGGTAAATGTGCCAATAGAAGAAATGTTCTTATGTACTCCGACACAGCAGCACAAATCTGATCTCTAAAGTAACCAGCAGTAAACAAACATTTCAAGAAGTTGGTTCTTGTCAAGTTGCCACTAGAAAGATCAGGATTCAATTTTCCTGCCAGACGCCGACACTACGTAAAATTCAAACCAAACGTAAACGTTAAAGACTTCAATTCTCTAAAGAAATCCACAACAGCAAGATCTATCCACAGCTCTGACACAGACGCAAACATCCAGCGCCAACTGAAGCCTGATTATAAAACATTACACAGTTTTAATAGAGCCGTTTTAACTTTGGTGTCCGGAGATTTATAGTAAGCGTTTTCATACTAACCATCTTCAGACATGAGACAACTTTATTTACAATAGATTATATTCAATTATTTACTATTCATTCACACTAATGGCCCGAAAAGCAGGCATGTGATTATTGGTAGATTAATATTGCTTGATAATAGTTCAAACTAACTGGTGAAGAAGACAAACCCTTTCTGTTTATGTGTACTTATGTGTACTGCTGAACGAGCAGAGATCTATATGACTGCAGCTGTTGAAGGTGTTTATGGGTTCTGATACAGAAACTGAGAGAGAACTGCTCATAAATGTGCTGTGCAGATGGTGTTCACATAAATCCAGCAAGGCACTTTCTTCTTCCTAGAGAAACACAAACTCCCCCACATCTCTGAACGTGCTGCTGTGTAAAACAGCTCCATGTTTCCGCTTCACACTGCCAAGACGCAAGAAACAAACCAACTCTTTGTGAGATGAACTAAAGGTTAAAAATACAGGCAGTAGAATCTTCTGTCGAGCATAAACACACAGTTAGATGCGTGGTGTTATTAAAACAGAAGTAGACTTATCTGTGTAACTCTTGGCTTTCATTTCATGACAGGGTCATCAACTGAATGACTTTAAAGAGCATTAAAATAAACTAAAACCACAGTCTCTAAATCAAAGGTCAATGTTGAATAAATGTTAAAGCTATAGCAGAACTAAGGGAACACTTAAGCACCAGTGTAATGTTTTATAAAATGTTGTTTGTCTCTAAACACACTTGTGATCATACAGTGCCATCTGCTGGATTCACATGATACTTAATGAGCTTCTCTAACCTCCAGTTCCTCTTCTCCAGAGATTCGATTCTGTCCTTCTTGCTTGCGAGGTTAGCACGTGTGTAGCGACTTTGTCCGGGCAGGTACAGGACCTGACTGTAACACTCTTCCCACACCTGATTATATGCCTCCATAGACAGATCACCGTGACCCATGCCGTGTTTTACCACCTCCATCTCCTGAAGCAAAAGCTCTCCAGCCTGTCAAACACAACATCAACATGTGCTTCATCTCACCACAACATCTGTGAATGTCTGAGAGAAGAAGAATAATAGTCAAGACCTTTTTCAATTCATCTTCAGAGATCTTATGGTAGGGGCTTTTCTCCAGGTATGTGACGTGATCGGTGTTGTTGAGTTTGATCCCACACCTTTAGTCTTTTTATTCTGAGCATCACTGAAGGGAGATGCAGACAGTCATAGTGAATCATAGTGATCATCTCCTTCTTGATCAGCTCTTCAGCCTGCTGGAGGTCTGTCAGAGGAGGTTCAACATTCTGAGGCCGGATGATCGTCTCATTCACCTGATGACAAACACATACATCAGGATCGACATTTACATTTTAATACAATAATGTAATGAAATTCTAATATCAAATGTGATTTTTCTCAAGAAAAGAATATTATATCAAAACGGATTAAAAACACATTTGGACTCTTGGAGAATAGTTGATAGATGTGATATCACCTCTGATGGTCTTGGTAAATCTTTCTGAACAGCTGTGTGTCTCTGACGGAGTTCTTTCTCCCTCTCTGCCTCTCTGATAGCCTGCAAGAACATCTCATGAGTTAATGTATAGAACAACACATTCTAAAATCTCATTGTGTGTTTGTTTAATGGCTGACACGGGTGACATCTTACCTGTTTGTGTAGCTCAATTTCTGCTGCATCCTCCACAAAACTCTCGTCGACCTCCGCCTCTTCCAGCTCTTTCTCAGCATTTCAGGAAGAACAATCTCAAAATCATTCTTGGGCACAGGCAGAGACATCAGACCCAGTCTGAGCTGCTCAAACTGGGACTCTTTCTGCTGTAAGACACAAACATGTTTACACTACAGCAACGGCCTTAATCACGCAGTCATGTGACCACTAAAAACGCAATTCCATCATCACAGGGGAACATTACTATGTGTTTAGTGAATGACGGGTCACTGTAATCCACACCCTCTTCAGTGTTAATGCTGAGTTTGTCACGCAGGGGGTTCTGCCGGGGGTCACAACCACTGTGGGTTTGGGTGTCATTCCACCATGAGGAGTCATACCGTCTGATCCATGACCGGGAGTTCTGACAAAACAAATTCAACATTATTTCTCATATGTGATCCAAAGATGTGATTCTCTAACCCATCAAATGTGTCATTTGTTTTGTGTTGGCGGTTACCTGAAGGGTGTAGAGAGGACGGTGTTGGGTGTCTGAACCACCTGTCCTCTGAGGTGTGACCCCTGAGAAGTCGCTTTCATGAAGAGGTGTGTCAGACCTCCTTTAAGAGGAGTATCCACATTGGTTAGGGCCATGAGATTCTGAGCTTCCTGTGAGATGAAGGAATGGAGAGGTGAGACAAGAGAAGATATTTGAAAGTGATGCTGTTTACCACAACACACCTGTAAGATTTTGTCCTGTGCTGCTGGGGTTCTTGGTGTGCGTAGGGCCATTGAGTTATTAGTGACATTATATTCAGAAAGAAGAGCGCTGGACGCTGAGTTGGTGATTCCAGACTCTTCCGCCGTCTGACGGGCGATTTCACTGGCCTGACCCAGTTTAACCACCTCCTCCAATTCAGCATCCTGAGATCTGACAACACAAAGCAGTCAAATAAAGCTTATGTTGTAGATTTCTGTGGTAAGTTGCAAATTCTGGCTGATCTCTGACCTGTGGTGCCGGCAACACCAGTTTGCTTCTTTTCTTCGTGAACTCAGACACACCGCTGGTCTGCAGGATGGCAGACGGCAGATCTGATTCCTTTTCTTCTTTATTTTCTGTCTGTCTTTCTTACGATCACGGTCCTCCCTCTCACTGCAGAAGGAAAACAGCAGAAAGGTGAGTCACACAATACCTCAAGCACGACAGGACACTGGACAGACACAACTCACTTCTGAGCTCTCCATCAAGATGCTGCTGACGCAGACGCTTGAAGTTTGGTTCCATCGGGTCGTATTGCTCCATGGACGTGTCGTAGAAGCCCTGCGCAGGTTTCTTCTCAAAGGGGATCTCAGCATTGTAGTCCACACCTCTCTTCTTCTTGCGTTTCTTCTGGATGTCTATGCCTGCAGCTCGCAGTCCCGACGCTTCTGAAGAGCGGCTAGACGCCTGCAGACAGACAGACAGAGAGAGATCATCACCTTCAACAGAGTTCTACTGGAGACATCCAGTGAGACTGAAGCAACAGAAAGAGCAGATGGTGTTCATCATGAGATGGCAAATCCAAGACACAATTTAATGTTTTTCTTACCTAGCTTCTTCAAGCTGCTCTCCTCTCTCTGGCTTTTCTCTTGCCTTCTTACCCTGTGTGTTGGCCAATCGAGCTCTGGCTTCGGACAGGCATCTCCAGCTCATCTGCACACAGATTCATGGAGGATACAAAAGTCATGCAATGTTATGAACACGCACGCATACACGCGCGCGCTGCAGCGCGCATACACGCGCGCGCGCGCGCACACACACCTTCATCCATGTCCACTGGGTCGGGTCGAGCTGGTTTGGTCTCAGGGTTCGGTCAATCTCGCCTGGTTTTAATTTGCGAGGGTCATCGCCGACATCATCTTCATTCTCTCTCTGTGCAGCTTTATCCCTGCAGTCAGGAAACAGGATGTAATCATGATTACAAAAGATTCAACGTAACATATTTAAACATAAAACACGCTGTTCATCTTTAGCTGCACTTACAGCAGATACTCATAATGCTCCAGGCACTGAGCGGCCGTCCGCCCAATGATGGGTGCGATTGTTCTCCATTGGGTGGGCATCAGTTTGGCCAAATGCAGAAGTTTCTCCTCTTCCTCACGCGACCATTCTGTCTTCTTAATGCTGGGGTCTAGCCACTCATACCTGCGTACAGAACACACGAACAATCTTTCTGTAGACACGAATCAAGCCTGATGTCACAGACGTGTGTCTGTCATGACCGGGATGTGTCGGAGGTCCAGGTTAACTTACCATCGGGCTTTACACTGTTTGGCAGATTTGCGGTGCAGCAGCGATGCGATTCGAGACCACTGGTTCTTACCATATTTCATTACAGCTGCTTTGAGAATCTCATCCTGTTAATAAAGCACACAACACACATGATTATAACACAACATGTAAAGCACACAACACACATGATTGTAACACAACATGTAAAGCACACAACACACATGATTATAACACAACATGTAAAGCACACAACACACATGATTGTAACACAACATGTAAAGCACACAACAGACATGATTATAACACAACATGTAAAGCACACAACACACATGATTGTAACACAACATGTAAAGCACACAACACACATGATTGTAACACAACATGTAAAGCACACAACACACATGATTATAACACAACATGTAAAGCACACAACACACATGATTGTAACACAACATGTAAAGCACACAACACACATGATTATAACACAACATGTAAAGCACACAACACACATGATTATAACACAACATGTAAAGCACACAACACACATGATTGTAACACAACATGTAAAGCACACAACACACATGATTGTAACACAACATGTAAAGTACACAACACACATGATTGTAACACAACATGTAAAGCACACAACACACATGATTATAACACAACATGTAAAGCACACAACAGACATGATTGTAACACAACATGTAAAGCACACAACACACATGATTATAACACAACATGTAAAGCACACAACACACATGATTATAACACAACATGTAAAGCACACAACACACATGATTGTAACACAACATGTAAAGCACACAACACACATGATTATAACACAACATGTAAAGCACACAACACACATGATTATAACACAACATGTAAAGCACACAACACACATGATTGTAACACAACATGTAAAGCACACAACACACATGATTATAACACAACATGTAAAGCACACAACACACATGATTATAACACAACATGTAAAGCACACAACACACATGATTATAACACAACATGTAAAGCACACAACACACATGATTGTAACACAACATGTAAAGCACACAACACACATGATTGTAACACAACATGTAAAGCACACAACACACATGATTGTAACACAACATGTAAAGCACACAACACACATGATTGTAACACAACATGTAAAGCACACAACACACATGATTGTAACACAACATGTAAAGCACACAACACACATGATTGTAACACAACATGTAAAGCACACAACACACATGATTATAACACAACATGTAAAGCACACAACACACATGATTATAACACAACATGTAAAGCACACAACACACATGATTGTAACACAACATGTAAAGCACACAACACACATGATTATAACACAACATGTAAAGCACACAACACACATGATTATAACACAACATGTAAAGCACACAACACACATGATTATAACACAACATGTAAAGCACACAACACACATGATTATAACACAACATGTAAAGCACACAACACACATGATTGTAACACAACATGTAAAGCACACAACACACATGATTATAACACAACATGTAAAGCACACAACACACATGATTGTAACACAACATGTAAAGCACACAACACACATGATTATAACACAACATGTAAAGCACACAACACACATGATTGTAACACAACATGTAAAGCACACAACACACATGATTGTAACACAACATGTAAAGCACACAACACACATGATTGTAACACAACATGTAAAGCACACAACACACATGATTATAACACAACATGTAAAGCACACAACACACATGATTATAACACAACATGTAAAGCACACAACACACATGATTGTAACACAACATGTAAAGCACACAACACACATGATTATAACACAACATGTAAAGCACACAACACACATGATTATAACACAACATGTAAAGCACACAACACACATGATTGTAACACAACATGTAAAGCACACAACACACATGATTGTAACACAACATGTAAAGCACACAACACACATGATTATAACACAACATGTAAAGCACACAACACACATGATTATAACACAACATGTAAAGCACACAACACACATGATTATAACACAACATGTAAAGCACACAACACACATGATTATAACACAACATGTAAAGCACACAACACACATGATTATAACACAACATGTAAAGCACACAACACACATGATTATAACACAACATGTAAAGCACACAACACACATGATTATAACACAACATGTAAAGCACACAACACACATGATTATAACACAACATGTAAAGCACACAACACACATGATTATAACACAACATGTAAAGCACACAACACACATGATTGTAACACAACATGTAAAGCACACAACACACATGATTATAACACAACATGTAAAGCACACAACACACATGATTATAACACAACATGTAAAGCACACAACACACATGATTGTAACACAACATGTAAAGCACACAACACACATGATTGTAACACAACATGTAAAGCACACAACACACATGATTATAACACAACATGTAAAGCACACAACACACATGATTGTAACACAACATGTAAAGCACACAACACACATGATTGTAACACAACATGTAAAGCACACAACACACATGATTGTAACACAACATGTAAAGCACACAACACACATGATTGTAACACAACATGTAAAGCACACAACACACATGATTGTAACACAACATGTAAAGCACACAACACACATGATTATAACACAACATGTAAAGCACACAACACACATGATTGTAACACAACATGTAAAGCACACAACACACATGATTATAACACAACATGTAAAGCACACAACACACATGATTGTAACACAACATGTAAAGCACACAACACACATGATTGTAACACAACATGTAAAGCACACAACACACATGATTATAACACAACATGTAAAGCACACAACACACATGATTGTAACACAACATGTAAAGCACACAACACACATGATTGTAACACAACATGTAAAGCACACAACACACATGATTGTAACACAACAGACTGGAGAGAAATACTGAACATCTGAGGAGTTATCATTAATAAAACACAGAAACGTTTAATATAAGTACAAAGCCTGACAGAACACATGAATATATCCCATAATAACATTACATTTATTGAACTTTATGATATTAAAAGAGGAAAGAATGAAACATGTTTATGTGTGTTATAAACAAACCTCAGTGTTCCTCCACACTCCTCCTTTAATCATGATTCGCGGCATGTTCGCGGTGGATGAAAGTCCTCTCACCAGACTGAGCAGTATCAGACTCTTGTGAGAATCTTTATATTTAAAAGAAAGGGAAATAAATGTGAGCTAAAGTTGATGCTAACGGCTGCACCGCGTTACACAGAAAACGGCTCCGAGCGCACAGAACTCTGGGTAATGACTCTCTCTCTCTTCCTCGTGCAGTGCGGCTGCGACTTCCGCTTCAGCCCACTGGCGCCCTCTAGCGTTACACAACAACACTACACACTACACAACAACACTACACACTACACAACAACACTACACACTACACAACAACACTACACACTACACAACAACACTACACACTACACAACAACACTACACACTACACAACAACACTACACACTACACACTACAGAACACAATAACACTACACACTACACAATAACACTACACAATAACACTACACACTACAGAACACAATAACACTACACACTACACAATAACACTACACAATAACACTACACACTACACAACAACACTACACACTACACACTACAGAACACAATAACACTACACACTACACAATAACACTACACACTACACAACAACACTACACACTACACAACAACACTACACACTACACAATAACACTACACACTACACAACAACACTACACAATAACACTACACACTACACACTACACAACAACACTACACACTACACAATAACACTACACACTACACAACAACACTACACAATAACACTACACACTACACAACAACACTACACACTACACAATAACACTACACACTACACAACAACACTACACAATAACACTACACACTACACACTACACACTACACAACAACACTACACACTACACAATAACACTACACACTACACAACAACACTACACAACAACACTACACACTACACAATAACACTACACACTACACTACACACTACACAACAACACTACACACTACACAATAACACTACACACTACACAACAACACTACACAATAACACTACACACTACAGAACACAATAACACTACACACTTACACAATACAGAACACAATAACACTACACACTACACACTACAGAACACAATAACACTACACACTACACAATAACACTACACACTACACAACAACACTACACAATAACACTACACACTACACACTACAGAACACAATAACACTACACACTACAGAACACAATAACACTACACACTACAGAACACAATAACACTACACAACAACACTACACACTACAGAACACAATAACACTACACACTACACACTACAGAACACAATAACACTACACACTACAGAACACAATAACACTACACACTACAGAACACAATAACACTACACACTACACAACAACACTACACACTACACAATAACACTACACACTACACAACAACACTACACAATAACACTACACACTACACACTACAGAACACAATAACACTACACACTTACACAATACACACTACAGAACACAATAACACTACACACTTCACACTACACAATAACACTACACACTACAGAACACAATAACACTACACACTACACAATAACACTACACACTACACAACAACACTACACACTACACACAACAACACTACACACTTACACACTATACAACAACACTACACACTACACAACAACACTACACACTACAGAACACAATAACACTACACACTACACAATAACACTACACACTACACAATAACACTACACACTACACAATAACACTACACACTTACACACTATACAACAACACTACACACTACACAACAACACTACACACTACACACTACAGAACACAATAACACTA
>CM065674.1:2177483-2187483 GCA_033220385.1 Triplophysa yarkandensis
GAAGAACCAATGAATAATTCCTCATTAATAAGTAATATTCATGCTATAATATATTTTTGACTATGATGATTCTTGTGAAATTGCATATTCTTATATTCAATTTTGTATTTTTTTTATATTGAGTGTAACATGTGGCCTTGCAGAGCTTTTTCTCTGATGTGCTTGGAATCCAAGAATATTGACATGAACTATAATAGTTTTGGGGTCAGTGACTGTGGAAATTAAAAAAGAAGAAGGCTGTCGATTTTTCTTATTCAATGTTCGGTTTAACACAAGTCAAAGTCACCGTATGAAGCTGGATTTCCCATAATGGTATTTGTTCCCACGAATCTTTCACATGATCAATGGACAATAAAATGTTTCCTTTACCTGTCACAAAAGCATTTATATCACTTTGATATTTTATTCATTATTCTTTGCCAAAAACTGAAGCTGATAGTCTGATTTTACATGTATCTGATGCTTTTCCCTTTATTTTACATAGAAATCTTTCTAACATATTTGTGTTAGGTGGAAGAAGATTTACTGCGATTCATCTCAAATGCTTTTCTACTGTGATAAAATGATGAAGCAGAAACACATTTTCAGGCCTTTATTTAAGATTCTGTCAGCTGCAACACATAAATAAATTGGCAAAAAAGGTGTGCTATGTTCTCTCAATGTTTGATAATTGTAAAAACAAAATAGTGCATCTGTTTGGTTCCAGTAACAATCCACAGGTTTATAAAAAAAATGAAATAATTCTAATCCAGACACAAAGCAGACGGATTTCCCCATGAGACAAGCAGACAAAAACATTGTGTACAACAGTCAAACTTTACCCTTTCATTCTGAAACAAGCACTTTGGTGAACGCAGTGACACTCAGGACAATAAAAACACGCACACACATTTAAACACATACACTGTTTTGCAGATTCATGTTTTCAGCTTTACATTTATGGCCATTAGTCTTCAGTTGAAATAAGAAAAAAACATCACTGGATTTCAATAGAAGAGCATGATGTCATAATTTCATTCCATGACATTCATTCATGTGTCCAACATGTATATAACATACTTTATTGCAACATGTGTGCAACAAATATGTAATTTCTGTTCATGTGAAATCAAAAATAGAAAAGATGCTCATTAAACAGACGTCCATTAAACAAGGAAACAGTTCTTATTGCTAGTCAAACCAGAACCTTTTGATTTACTGAATTGTTTCTCTCTTGACCTTTCATATTTTGATATTTGAATGCATTAATTCTTTTAAATGTTTAGCCATGTGATAGACTAATCTCTTAACAAGAGGAGTAAAATGACAGACATTAACAGCTTGGTGAGAAAAGCAAAAACTACCTAGTAATAAACCCAAAGCAGAGTCAACATGCCATTCTATCAGACAAAAAATATATAAAAAACACCTTGGCAATTTGATGATTAAAATTAAAAGAACAATTTATTATTGCATTGTCAAAATGCCTTCAGATTAAATATTAGAATCTAAAAAGTAAAACGGCTTTGTAAGTGCAATACTCGTCAGATTCATTCATTTAGTGAATCTCTGAGGAAGGAATCACACTGAGAATGTAACAGAACATAGGATTCACTTCAGATTTTTTTTACATGACGCTCAGATTTAATGAATTTGAAGTAAAATCAAACGGAAGTAGAAATGAGCTTTCTGTTTCAGACTAAACATGAAGAGTTGAAATGTTTTGGCACAGATTGAGATTAAACACAAATATTTTTTTTATCTCTTTATCACTAAACATGTAACTGAGTTGAATGAATTCTTCTTTATTTATACGACAATGAATCTGACTTGGATTGTGTTAAGCTGTGTTTTTACATTTCATTAAACATTTTAATACAAACAAAGATGAGAAAATCAAGTTTGATCAGATGAAAGACACAAAAACACGGAATCCTGAAATTAGCACCAGTCATTGTGTGTGTGTATCTAATAGATAGTGTGTAAAGAACATGAAGCTGAACATTCTTTTTTTTCTTCTTATATTCTGAATTATTAAGTAATTTTTCACAAGACTTTATATATAACAGTACTGTTACTCTCTTGAGAATAAACTAAATTATTTTAATTACAGAATCATGAGAGAATGACTGTTTGCATTATGTTATGTATTTTTTTCGGCCAAAAATGTGTCACGGCATCAAAATATACAATGCAAAACATCTCAGCCTCATTGTGTCTATTCACTTCTGAAACGTTCTTTTTGAGTTGTGGGTGAAATATGAGGATCATTTTTCATGCGAGATGTAAAGAGAAGATGGATGGTCCTCAGAGACAGCACACACAGTCATCATTATCTGTCAGTGCATTAGTTAAGATGGGTTACAACAGCACACCTTCACATCTACTATCAGCTCACGCTATTTACAAGACACGAGGCAGCCCTTTATCACAGAGTGCAAACGCACACGCACGCACGCACACGCACACGCACACACACACACACACACACGCACGCACGCACACACACACACACACACACACACACACACACACACACACACACACGGGACTGGATCAGTCAAACGTAAAGGGGAAAGTGCTCAGAGACAGTACAGAAACGCCTCTCACAAACACATGCTGTTCTGCGTCTTCTGTAGGTTCCGGAAGGCTCCTGGAGCGGTTCACGTATTCAACCAATCTGTGCTGGCGTGTGGCAGTCCCGCCGCCCTCACGTGTCCGAAATACTCCCTGTGAACGTCAGAATGTGACGCAGATGAGCGGAAACACGTCGCAGAAATAAAAACCATGTTTCCCCTCTTCCTCTCTGGTACAGCGGCAGCTGTGAGCCCGGGGTCAAAGGGCAGTTAGGCCGAAGTTACAGCGGCAGTACATCATCCCGCTGGAGTCATGCCAGCTGTCCGTGATTGGGTCGTAACGTTGAACTGTGTTCAGGTACGAGGAGCCTGAGTGACCGCCCACCACATACAGATAGTTATCCACCACGGCTGATCCGACTCCTGCACACACGGCAAACATCATTTACATTACATTTACTGAACTATACATCAGCCTGATATCTTATATTTCACACAGTGAGGTTTCTCTCACCCGTGCGGGGCTCGTTCATCGGCCGACACGTTGTCCACTGGTTCTGATGCGGGTCGTATCGCTCAATGCTGGATAAATGAGAAACACCGTTGTGGCCCCCAACGACAAATATGAAGCCCAGCATCACACCCACTCCAAAGTTAATGCGCTTATCAGCCATTGACGCCACCATCTCCCATGAGTCTTTGCTGGGATCATATCTCTCCACACTGTTCATAAAGAAAAGAGCTGTTAAACATCATCTATCTCTACATGTCAGATATTCTGCTCTAGTCTTTTATCATGACCTCTGTGATGTCAGAATCATGAATGATGCATGAATGGAAATCACAGTCTGTGAATTAGTGAACTGACTGTACAGAACACTCCTGGTGTGTATAGAGAGATGATTCAGTTTCTTTGATCATTGAAACACAACACAAAAACGTCTCCCCATGGGCCATGAGCAAACACTGACACTCTTTAGAGAACAAGAAACCAATCAACACACAAATCACTCTAAACTCAACACCACGAGAAAGTGCTGCTGTTTTACAAAAAACAATGTTTGTTAATGACCTGTTCATATGTGCAGGGCCATAGCCTCCGATGGCGTAAATCATCCCGTCAAGAACGGCGGTGGCGAAACAGCTGCGAGATTTGGTCATGGGTGCAACGGGTTGCCACTCCTTCACTTTGGGTACGTATTTCTCCACAGACTGAAGGTAATACTGACCGTCATATCCACCGAGTGCGTACAGCTCCCCGGCCAGTACCACCACACCCAAAGTACTCCTGCATTCCGCCATCCGCTCCACGCTGGCCCACGTGTTACTGTCAGGATCCCATCTCTCCACACTGCTTTCGTGTCGCCGGTAACTGATGCCCTGACGCATGTGTGTGGCGATCCCACCCACAACATACACCTTCTGCTCCAGAACCGCCACTCCAAACTCATAACGTGGAACCGTAAGAGGAGCCAGACCAATCCACGAGTCCGTCTGTGGGAAGTACATCTCCATACTGACACACACAAACAACAGATTTATCACATTCCCTGAGTACAGATCTGATATTTCTAATAACAATTAAAGCACATTTTGGGTACATTTCGTCTCTGACTACTGTAAGAGAACAAAAATATAAAATATTTTCTGAATAAAAAGCAAATAACTAAAAAACTCTTTTCACCTCTCCAGGGTGGCAAAGAGGCCGGCTTTTCCTCCCACGGCCAGCAGGACTTTAGGAGCGCAGCGCGGGCGCGTGGACAGCACGGTCTGGTAAGAGAGCCGGTGCTCGGGCAGAAAGTGATATTTAAGCGCTTCATTGAGGAGGTGTTTGCAGGTGTGATCATCACGGATCAGGTGATTAGCCTCATAGAGTCGCGTCAGAAACTTCACGCTAAGCAGCGGCAGACGCACGCAGTGCAAGAGTTGTGCCAGATACTGCTGGCGCTCTGCTGGGTCATATTTGATCCATGACTCCAGTGCATAGAAGACTGTCTCCTCCGTCACTACGTTCAGGCAGTCGTTGGAGACGATCTCATCAAGCTCGGCCCGTGTCAGTTCAAAGAACTCCTCAGTCTGGCACACCTCCTCAAAGTTCTGACAGATGAATTTAGTGGCAGCCAGACAGAGGTCATGACAGCCGTAGGTTTCTGCAAAGCGTGAAATGCCTATACAGTTCCCTGGGTCCAGCTGACTTTCCAAAAAGCTACAACACTCCTTCAGCACCAGTTTAACCTGCAGGAGATTCGCAGCGGGAAGCAGAGACTCTACCGTCTCCTGCGAGATAAACACCGTTCCTGTGTATGCATACTCCACGATAGCCTGATGAAGACACAAAATTCACAACAATTAACAACATGAGTTGTGTTTCACTGCAGAAAACTCTGTGACTGTACACGTCTGGATGTTCAAAATTATTGTAAATCCAATTTGATTTATTTTTATTTAAATCCAACAATAACGTCTTTTACATCAGCATAATTGAACATATTACAGTTAACTTAATAAAATACTTAAATAACAAAGCAAGCGATTTATCAATCCTTAAAAAACAGGATTAAAGTTATCATGGCAAACCAAAGACCTGCCAATATCTTTAATATTTTCCTGTGTGATGTTCATCACCTTGAGAGCGGTTTCATCCACGCACTGAAACTCCACCTCTGAGGTCTCTTTCTCTGACAGGTTTCCTGTGAACATGGCTTTGAAGTACGGGCTGATACTGGCCAACACCACTTTGTGGGCATGAATCTTGGAGTCACCCACACGCAGTACGATGTCACAGAGCTCATGATCCTGCCGCAGGAGCTGTAGACCCTGAAGGAGCTGCTCGGAGTGTGGACGCGTCAGACTGGCAAACATATACGACTTTGCCGGCTGGTCCATCTTTCAGACACAAAAGGTGAAGTTTCATGTTATTTCACATATATTCTATTAAAACAGTGAGTTTTTGTCCTCACAACACAATTATTATCTTTAAACTGTATTTTTAAAAAGTCAAAGAGCAATAGATCATTAAATATTCCAAAAAAGACACTGCAACTTTAACTAAACAAACAAGAGTAACACAAGCACAGACTACTGACACATTCAAACACTTTTCCCCAGTATTGATTGGGTATAGTAACCGTTTAACACAGAGGTGAGTCATAAAAACAAGAAAAATCTCTGCAACTTAAGATCCATTTCAAGACAATATCAATACAATAACAAGACAATAACAAGACAATAACAAGACAATAACAATACAATATCAAGACAATAACAATACAATATCAAGACAATGACAAGACAATGACAAGACAATATCAAGACAATATAAAGACAATAACAATACAATATCAAGACAATAACAATACAATATCAAGACAATAACAATACAATATCAAGACAATGACAAGACAATATAAAGACAATATCAAGACAATATCAAGACAATATAAAGACAATATCAAGACAATGACAAGACAATAACAAGACACTATAAAGACAATATAAAGACAATATCAAGACAATGACAAGACAATAACAAGACAATATAAAGACAATATAAAGACAATATCAAGACAATATCAAGACAATATAAAGACAATATAAAGACACTATAAAGACAATATAAAGACAGTATCAAGACACTATAAAGACAATATAAAGACACTATAAAGACAATATAAAGACAATATAAAGACAGTATCAAGACACTATAAAGACAATATAAAGACACTATAAAGACAATATAAAGACAATATAAAGACAATATAAAGACAATATCAAGACAATATAAAGACAATATAAAGACAGTATAAAGACAATATAAAGACACTATAAAGACAGTATCAAGACAATATAAAGACAGTATCAAGACACTATAAAGACAATATAAAGACAATATAAAGACAATATAAAGACAATATAAAGACAATATAAAGACACTATAAAGACAGTATCAAGACAATATAAAGACAGTATCAAGACACTATAAAGACAATATAAAGACAATATAAAGACAATATAAAGACAATATAAAGACAATATAAAGACAATATAAAGACAATATAAAGACAGTATCAAGACAATATAAAGACAATATAAAGACAATATCAAGACAATATAAAGACAATATAAAGACAATATAAAGACAATATAAAGACAATATAAAGACAGTATCAAGACAATATAAAGACAATATAAAGACAATATCAAGACAATATAAAGACAATATAAAGACAATATAAAGACAATATAAAGACAATATAAAGACACTATAAAGACAATATCAAGACAGTATCAAGACAATATAAAGACAATATAAAGACAATATCAAGACAATATAAAGACACTATAAAGACAATATCAAGACAATATAAAGACAATATCAAGACAATATAAAGACACTATAAAGACAGTATCAAGACAATATAAAGACAATATCAAGACAATATCAAGACAATATAAAGACAGTATCAAGACAATATAAAGACAGTATCAAGACACTATAAAGACAATATAAAGACACTATAAAGACAATATAAAGACAATATAAAGACAATATAAAGACAATATAAAGACAGTATAAAGACAATATAAAGACAATATCAAGACACTATAAAGACAATATAAAGACAATATAAAGACACTATAAAGACAATATAAAGACAATATCAAGACAATATCAAGACACTATAAAGACAATATAAAGACAATATAAAGACAATATAAAGACAATATCAAGACAATATAAAGACAATATCAAGACAGTATCAAGACAATATCAAGACAATATAAAGACATATAAAGACAATATAAAGACAGTATAAAGACAATATCAAGACACTATAAAGACAATATAAAGACAATATAAAGACAATATAAAGACAGTATAAAGACAATATAAAGACAATATCAAGACACTATAAAGACAATATCAAGACACTATAAAGACAATATAAAGACAATATAAAGACAATATAAAGACAATATAAAGACAATATAAAGACAGTATAAAGACAATATAAAGACAATATCAAGACACTATAAAGACAATATAAAGACAATATAAAGACACTATAAAGACAATATCAAGACAATATAAAGACAATATAAAGACACTATAAAGACAATATAAAGACAATATCAAGACACTATAAAGACAATATAAAGACACTATAAAGACAATATAAAGACAATATAAAGACACTATAAAGACAATATAAAGACACTATAAAGACAATATAAAGACAGTATCAAGACAATATAAAGACAATATAAAGACAATATAAAGACAATATAAAGACAATATAAAGACAGTATAAAGACACTATAAAGACAATATAAAGACAATATAAAGACACTATAAAGACACTATAAAGACACTATAAAGACAATATAAAGACACTATAAAGACAATATAAAGACACTATAAAGACACTATAAAGACACTATAAAGACACTATAAAGACAATATAAAGACACTATAAAGACACTATAAAGACACTATAAAGACAATATAAAGACAATATAAAGACAATATAAAGACACTATAAAGACACTATAAAGACACTATAAAGACAATATAAAGACAATATCAAGACAATATCAAGACAATATAAAGACAATATAAAGACAATATAAAGACAATATCAAGACAATATCAAGACAATATCAAGACAATATAAAGACAATATAAAGACAATATAAAGACAATATAAAGACAATATAAAGACACTATAAAGACAATATAAAGACACTATAAAGACACTATAAAGACACTATAAAGACACTATAAAGACAATATAAAGACACTATAAAGACACTATAAAGACACTATAAAGACAATATAAAGACAATATAAAGACAATATAAAGACACTATAAAGACACTATAAAGACACTATAAAGACAATATAAAGACAATATCAAGACAATATCAAGACAATATAAAGACAATATAAAGACAATATAAAGACAATATCAAGACAATATCAAGACAATATCAAGACAATATCAAGACAATATAAAGACAATATAAAGACAATATAAAGACAATATAAAGACAATATCAAGACAATATCAAGACACTATAAAGACACTATAAAGACAATATAAAGACAATATAAAGACAATATAAAGACACTATAAAGACACTATAAAGACACTATAAAGACAATATAAAGACAATATCAAGACAATATCAAGACAATATAAAGACAATATAAAGACAATATAAAGACAATATCAAGACAATATCAAGACAATATCAAGACAATATAAAGACAATATAAAGACAATATAAAGACAATATAAAGACAATATAAAGACACTATAAAGACAATATAAAGACAATATCAAGACAATATCAAGACAATATAAAGACAATATAAAGACAATATAAAGACAATATCAAGACAATATCAAGACAATATCAAGACAATATCAAGACAATATCAAGACAATATAAAGACAATATAAAGACAATATAAAGACAATATAAAGACAATATCAAGACAATATCAAGACACTATAAAGACAATATAAAGACAATATAAAGACAATATCAAGACAATATCAAGACACTATAAAGACAATATAAAGACAATATAAAGACAATATCAAGACAATATCAAGACAATATAAAGACAATATCAAGACAATATAAAGACAATATCAAGACAATATAAAGACAATATAAAGACAATATCAAGACAATATCAAGACAATATAAAGACAATATAAAGACAATATAAAGACAATATCAAGACAATATCAAGACAATATCAAGACAATATAAAGACAATATAAAGACAATATAAAGACAATATAAAGACAATATAAAGACACTATAAATACAATATAAAGACAATATCAAGACAATATCAAGACAATATAAAGACAATATAAAGACAATATAAAGACAATATCAAGACAATATCAAGACAATATCAAGACAATATCAAGACAATATCAAGACAATATCAAGACAATATCAAGACAATATAAAGACAATATAAAGACAATATAAAGACAATATAAAGACAATATCAAGACAATATCAAGACACTATAAAGACAATATAAAGACAATATAAAGACAATATCAAGACAATATCAAGACAATATAAAGACAATATAAAGACAATATAAAGACAATATAAAGACACTATAAAGACACTATAAAGACAGTATAAAGACAATATAAAGACAATATAAAGACACTATAAAGACACTATAAAGACAATATAAAGACAATATCAAGACAATATCAAGACAATATAAAGACAATATAAAGACAATATCAAGACAATATAAAGACAATATCAAGACAATATAAAGACAATATCAAGACAATATAAAGACAATATAAAGACAATATAAAGACAATATAAAGACAATATAAAGACAATATAAAGACAATATAAAGACAATATAAAGACAATATCAAGACAATATA
>CM065674.1:2194983-2202483 GCA_033220385.1 Triplophysa yarkandensis
TCAGCCCACGTGTCAAGAGAGATGTCATTGGTCAGCACATGCGCACTGATTCTATCATTAGATTTTTTAAATGATAAAGGTTTTTGTGATCCAAATGATTGTTTGCAGCTTAATTTCCTGTTATGATCATTTGGATGTGAATGTGATGATGTCACAGGTGACGTGAGCACCAGTAAGCATTCTCCGCTGCCTCTTCGTCCCGCACGGACTTCATCCTGCCGTACGAGACCCTCGGTGCCCATCTCACCTCCAGCGTTAGACAGAAACTTGCATCTGGATCTCTCTCTGAGCAGAGCACGGGAACCTGAGGAGGATGCGCTTGACAGAGAGGAGGTGAGGAGGAGAACGTCACAAGAGTCCTGCTCATGTGATGTTCCGTCTAATGTCAATCTGTATTTATATATCAGATGTTGAACTCTCTGCGCTCGCTGAGGAACAGCGCTGCAAAAAAACGGGCCGCAGTCAGTGCTAGCGGCTCAGACCCAGATCCCGACAGTCCAGACTCGGCTGTGAAACTAGAGCTGGTTCCTGATTCTCCAGATCAGACGTCCCTGTCTGCCGCCAGTCCTCTGAGTGAGAGTGGCTTGAGCAGTCTCTGCTCACCCCCCACACCCACCGGCATCAAGAGCAGGTCACACAAACTCACAAACATTTATCTGTTATTTTATCATCAAACAGACACTCAAATGAACTTCTCATGTGTGTAAATTCTGTTTCACGTAGCCCTCTGAACTCAAAGGCACATGTGCTGAACGTGTCGTCAGGGAAACACGTGAGAGTAGCTGCAGGAGACACAAAAGGTATATGCAGATATCACATGAGCAGAACACCAGCGAACATTTGTTTATCACATGTGTGTGTGTCTGTGTCTGTGTCTGTGTCTGCGTGTGTGTGTGTGTGTGCGCGCAGATGTCACGGAACAGGAGAAAAGTGTCTCTGATGGGAATGTCAGTATCATGGGTCAGAGACTAATTTCTTCACACAGAACAGCAGATCTAGATGAGGAGATGACATCATCTCCCCGGATCAGAGGGGTTGGGCGTGAGCAGCTCCGCCTCCTCAGACCTTGTAAAGGTGACCGGCTCACAGAAACATGGAGATTTTCACATTCTTCACATAATGAATAGAAATATTACCTTGCTCAAGAGACTCGCCTCAGTCGTGGTATTCCTGCTGGTTGAGAGTCTCGAACCAGCAACCTTCGGATCACCAGTCCAAGACTCGAACCACCAGACCACGACTGTCCCTGCATTCATATTCATTTATAGTATTGTATAATAGTGTCCCTTATGTCTTATGTTTCATATTCTTTTGTTTTTTATAGACATATCCAACATTTTTGAGTGAATTTGTAGTGTTTTTGTAAAAAACAACAACTTATAATTTATAATTAACAATATTGCCGTTTTCGTTTAACATTCGTTGTTTAACATGTTCAGACTGAGTCAACAGACCATTTTAACAGAATTAATTGAATATGAACTAAATAAATATGTCTAGGTAAATGGGTCATTTTCATAAAAACTATGCAAATGGATTTTTAGCATTTTGAAAAAAAAGAGCTCTTCATATCTCTCATTCTGAAATCTCTTCTGTATTTTTCACTTGTTTTAACCTCTTGTCCAAAATAATAGCACTTGGAAGATGGTTGTATGTCTCTCTTTGGCATGTGCTCTAGTGTTATCATATGACTCTTATGACATCATCTCTGTTCTTAGGATCTCAGCAGCAGGTGTCAAAGTCACACAGCGCTCATGAGATTTCAGAGGGAGTGATTGGACGAGGTTGCTTTACTTTCTCAAGTCATGAGCATTAGAGTGAAAACTGCAGATCGTCATGTTTGATCTTAATGTTTGGGTTCCTGCAGGAGTTTTTGGATCTGTTTTTCTGTCCAGTCGTTTTGGTGTGACAGCGTCTCCTGAGCAGGACGAATCTGTTAAACCTCCCCATGAACTCCCATCAGGGGTGTATGGCCACGGGTTCATCACCGGACGCGTGGACTCCGAAGACAGTGCTGAGCCTGTGGAGGTGCTCATTTATTCAAACTAAAATTTTACCAATCAGCAGTTGAAGTAAATTTGAAACAGCTTGATGATGCTTATACACTCATGTGTGTGACAGGAGAGGATCAAGCTCTCTAGATTCACTCGTGAGAAGATGCGACAGCATCGTCTTGAGCAGCAGGAAACTGAATTAACTCAGGAGCCAATGAGTTACCGTCTGATGCATACATGTACTCATGATGTCGACGATGTGAAAGGTAAAAGTTCAACAACCGTGTTCCTCATTGTAGTTCATCGTGTGCTGTTTCTGTATTTCTGATTGTTTCTGTTTTCAGATTTGAGGTTACATGGTTCTGAGTCACTGTCAAGCGGAACTCCCTCCAGCCCGACTCAAAATCCCATCAAAAGTTTAACCCCCGCCCATCAGCCCAGCCCTCCTAGCGGCCCGCCCAATAGAAACGCGCCGCCACGACTCAGACGAACGGCTAGCCTGACCCGGACCCGTCCTTCAGTGTCTAACAGCTCTGGTGAGATTCATTTAAATTTAAACTTTAATTTGTTATTTGACAGAATACTGACATCTGATCTGCTGTAATTTCTGTGCCACTTTTTTATTTGTTTTACAGATGAGCTGATGACAGAGACTCCTAAAAAAGAGGTTCAGGATCAGATAGTCCTGAGGCCTTTCTCTAAACCAGAGCTGTCTTTCACTCAGAGCTTCAGGCTGCTCGCATCAGACGACTGGTGAGACCGGATCAGGGAACTCTACTTACCCATACTGATGCTCTCGTGTAGTGGTTTACCAGACACCAGATATTCTTCCATATTACCAACATCACAAACACTTTTTGTCTCACAATATATCTGCAGTATCTCCCTGTCAAAAGTAAATCACAGAAGTGACGTGATGATTCTGTTTAATATGTTTTTTAAGGGAGAAGAAGATCGAGGGATTGAACATTGTCCGTTGTTTAGCTCAGTACCACCCTGATGTTCTCATAAGCAGAATTCATGATGTTTGTCTTTCACTCATTCAGGAGGTGAGTCACCGGATCATTTACACATACGTTGATTCATTTAACTTGAAGTGTACAATAGAGTCTGCTCCAATATTCTTATACCAGCCATAGTAGACAGTCACCTTAAATCTAAAACAACGGCATTCATATGGTAGTGTTTGGGGTGGTCCAGGTGCTGGTAAATAACATTGGCGCGTCTAATGTTGCGTGAAGGTCACTTTGATGAATCGTAGTATTGAACTAACTTTAGTTTTATTCTGCACAATCGCTTTGCAAAGTCATCTCCGGAACAACTAAAGTATTTATGTGTTTTTAAGATTCGTAACCTTCGCTCCGGAGTATCTCGTGTTGCCGTGGTGACGGTGGGCGAGATGTTCACAGCTCTGCAGAAGGGAATGGACCAGGAACTCGAGGGGACGGCCAGAGCTCTGCTCTATAAAGCCGCAGAAACCAACACGTTCATCAGACAGGATGTGGACAAAGCGCTGGACTGTATGGTGCAGAATTGCACGGCTACCCGCAGCATGAACGCGTTACTCGTCGCAGGACTCGGGTCAGAAATAAACATTCCTTGAGCTAAACATCACTTCATTACATGTGTTTAGTGTATTTTAGAAGTGACTTTTGTAAACAGTTTGATGTTTATGGATCTTATTTCTGGTGTTTGTTTTATGAAGTCACTTAAACACATCGGTAAGGAAGTGTACCGCTCAGCACTTGTCTTCTCTGGTGGAGAAGGTGGGAGCCGCCCGCTTGCTATCTGGAACTAAAGATCTAACTGACCGCCTCCTGCCTGCCGTCTCTAAGCTGTCTCAGGATTCATCCCAAGAGGCCAGGTGAGCCGTCGGCCAAAGGTCATTTCATCAGACGCTCTTCCACAGTCTTACATACACATATCTTTCTGTCAGGTACTTTGGTCGGAAGATGCTTCTGCTTTTATCATCTCATCGTGACTTTGATAAAATGCTGGAAAAGTTTGTCCCTACTAAAGATCTGCCCACCATCAGAGACGCTGTCTTCACTCTCAAAACTAAGGTAGCATATTATTGACTACAGTTCTCATGAGGAACTACCCTCTGAGGGTCAGTGAGAGGATGTTCATGTTTGAGTGCTTTTTCAGGGTTTGGGTGAGATGCCTCAGGACGTTCCTTCAGCACGGGGCAGGCGTTCTCTCCCAGGCACCTCGTCCCTCACACCTAACAGGTGAGTGACAGTCATAAGAGTGTCTCTTCATCACAGGATCAGATCTTTGTTGTCGTAGTGACATGTGTGGATGTGTGTTCAGCAGAGACTACGGTCAGATCATCAACAGCAAAACAGGCGTTCACAGCCTCGCAGACAGAAGTGAATACATCAAACAGATGAAGACGCTGCTCAACTCCAGGGATTTCAGAGAGAGAATCAAAGCCATTGATCAGCTGGAGTCTGACTGTGAGGAGAACACGTCGCTGGTCATCAGCAGCATGTTTCCGGTGAGAGAACGTAACTGTTTGTGCTGTTAACTCTTCTTCAGATGATGTTCTCATCAAGTGCTTGATCTTCTGCAGGTGTTCGATGCTCTAAAAGCTCGTCTGCAGGAGTCCAACAGTAAAGTGAATCTGCGTGCGTTGGAGGCATTACAGAAGATCATCGGTTTGCTCAAAGACAACCTCACACAAGTGCTCAATATTCTTATACCAGCCATAGTAGACAATCACCTTAACTCTAAAAACAGCGCCATTTTGTCCAGGCACTGGTCGATAACATTGGTGCGTCAAATGTTGTGTGAATGTCATTTTGAAGAATCGTAGTATTGAACTTTCTCTAGTTTTATTATACACAATCGCTTTCCTTTTTTAAGCTTATTAAGCTTTTTCAAGGAAATTATTGCAAAGACCATTGGTTAATGTTCACTTGAATAATTTTTCCCCCTGTTGAATGTCAAGTTTCACAGCCGTCCCATAGGTTTGGATGCCATTACACATTGATTGCTTCATTGTATTAATTTTATTAACACTTTGTTTAGACAACAGTCTGCTCCTACAACCCTTCTGCTCAAAGGCTCAATATGTGAACGGAAAAGCAAAGCTGGATCTTATTGAGAAAATCGCAGGTGAGTCCAGGATTTCAAGACCTTAAATAAGACCAAAGTGAGCATTCAGAAGGATCATGAAGTCTTATGTGATTGTGTGTCATTCAGAGCTGGTGATGGAGCTGTATCCACGCAAACCTCAGCTAGTGGAGCAGAAGGTTCTTCCTCTGTTCTGGCACCTGCTCAGTTGTTCCAGTCACAGCGGAGCAGCTCGCAGCAGCGTACGCACGGCCACCGCCAAACTCGGTGAAGCGCTGCATGCCCACATGGGCAGGACGCTGGAGGAATGTGCGGCGTCCCAGAGCGCAAACATTCAATGTGACTTCAATGAGCTCCTGAGGACCTTCTCCGCTACATGCACAGATTCTACCTGAATAGAAACACAACAACGTTCCTGCATTTCCAACAGTGCCTTGATTTGTCTTTTGAGTTTGTATTGTTTTTAAAGAGAGACTAACTCTAATTTAAACTGACCATAACACGACTATAGGAGAAAACACACCATTCAGACCAAACATATAACTCGAAGAAATGTTGCTCACGCAGATCTCATCGGACTTTTGCACTTTAGGATTATCACAGCACTATCAGGATAACCGTTGTCATGGTGACTGGCTCTTGGATTCTGTCTCTGTAGGCCGGTTTGTTTTTCAGACAGCGGCCCTGCACAATAATGACCAGTTGTGCTTTTGTACACATGTGTGTGTTAGTGACATGTACACACTACTTTTGTACACATGTGTGTTAGTGACATGTACACACTACTTTTGTACACATGTGTGTTAGTGACATGTACACACTACTTTTGTACACATGTGTGTTAGTGACATGTACACAATACTTTTGTACACATGTGTGTTAGTGACATGTACACAATACTTTTGTACACACGTGTGTTAGTGACATGTACACACTACTTTTGTACACATGTGTGTTAGTGACATGTACACACTACTTTTGTACACACGTGTGTTAGTGACATGTACACACTACTTTTGTACACACGTGTGTTAGTGACATGTACACACTACTTTTGTACACACGTGTGTTAGTGACATGTACACACTACTTTTGTACACACGTGTTAGTGACATGTACACACTACTTTTGAACACACGTGTGTTAGTGACATGTACACACTACTTTTGTACACACGTGTTAGTGACATGTACACACTACTTTTGAACACACGTGTGTTAGTGACATGCACACACTACTTTTGTACACACGTGTTAGTGACATGTACACACTACTTTTGTACACATGTGTGTTAGTGACATGTACACACTACTTTTGTACACACGTGTGTTAGTGACATGTACACACTACTTTTGTACACACGTGTTAGTGACATGTACACACTACTTTTGTACACACGTGTGTTAGTGACATGTACACACTACTTTTGTACACACGTGTGTTAGTGACATGTACACACTACTTTTGTACACACGTGTTAGTGACATGCACACACTACTTTTGTACACACGTGTGTTAGTGACATGTACACACTACTTTTGTACACACGTGTGTTAGTGACATGTACACACTACTTTTGTACACATGTGTGTTAGTGACATGTACACACTACTTTTGCACACATGTGTGTTAGTGACATGTACACACTACTTTTGTACACACGTGTGTTAGTGACATGTACACACTACTTTTGTACACACGTGTTAGTGACATGCACACACTACTTTTGTACACACGTGTGTTAGTGACATGTACACACTACTTTTGTACACACGTGTGTTAGTGACATGTACACACTACTTTTGTACACATGTGTGTTAGTGACATGCACACAATACTTTTGTACACACGTGTGTTAGTGACATGTACACACTACTTTTGTACACATGTGTGTTAGTGACATGTACACACTACTTTTGTACACACGTGTGTTAGTGACATGTACACACTACTTTTGTACACACGTGTGTTAGTGACATGTACACACTACTTTTGTACACATGTGTGTTAGTGACATGCACACAATACTTTTGTACACACGTGTGTTAGTGACATGTACACAATACTTTTGAACACACGTGTGTTAGTGACATGCACACACTACTTTTGTACACACGTGTGTTAGTGACATGTACACAATACTTTTGAACACACGTGTGTTAGTGACATGCACACACTACTTTTGTACACATGTGTGTTAGTGACATGTACACACTACTTTTGTACACATGTGTGTTAGTGACATGTACACACTACTTTTGTACACACGTGTGTTAGTGACATGTACACAATACTTTTGTACACACGTGTGTTAGTGACATGTACACAATACTTTTGTACACACGTGTGTTAGTGACATGTACACACTACTTTTGTACACATGTGTGTTAGTGACATGTACACACTACTTTTGTACACACGTGTGTTA
>CM065674.1:2207483-2212483 GCA_033220385.1 Triplophysa yarkandensis
CTTCTCAGTTTGGTCTATTAATTATTCTGATTGTGTTAGTGTCTATAACACAAATAGACAGACAGACAGAATGTGAGTAGGACAGGCTGTCTCAGGTTTATGATTGTCTTTCTGCAGCATGTGATGATCTCAAGAGTGTTCCTTAGAAAGTGATGTGTTAGTTTCAGCTCTGAACAGAACCGTTCAATCAATGACCTCTAAATTTCTGTTCTTAGTCCACTTTAGAGAGGCAGAGGTTTGTGTAGGGGTAAAACCAGGCTTTGGCTCACGGCCTCTCTAGGAACCAGATTTCGTTCTGACGGTTGGTTGCAGCGGGGTTTGTGTATCCGGCCACGACGAATGAGTCGTTCACACACACAGCCGAAGAGTCAAGAACCTCGGCCAGACCACTGATCTCACTTATGATTGACAGCTCGTTTGTGGCACCGGCGAATTCCCTGAAAACACAATCATGTTCATTCATGTTCGTGAATGGAGTCATCTGTGTTTGTGTGCGTGAGAAAGGCCATCGATGCATGTGGACAGGACAGGAAGTGAAATAATTCTGTGTGAATGTTGAGACGAGACACACCTGCTGTAGATAATAGTGGCAGGCCAGTGATCGATGAGAATTTCGGGGTCATACGGCCGTGGCGGATCGCTCTGGTGTTGGTTGGGTAGGTAATATGCTACGGTGACGGCTCGGGACAGCGTGGTACGCGTGTCATCTGTACGGACCACCGTCACGATGGGTATGGTCATTCCCAAATAACTGCCTGAAAAGAGATATTCATGTATGGTGATGTTTTTATCAAAGCATCAAAAGATTTTATTCTCTGGTTGTGTGTTTGTTTAGACCTGCTGAGTTCTGTTGACAGATGTATTTCATGATCTTCATGAAGCCGTAGCAGATGCTCTGTTCATATGTGTCTTCATAGACGGTGATACATGCCCAGTTGGCCTTTTCATAGTGTCTCTTCTCCCACAACACCTCTCCACACTACACAACACACATACAAAACTTGTCTGCCTTGTTATTGGAAAGAATTGGTGCTGTAGATTCTCTATTGATGAGGGAGAGATCTGGTTGAGGATCACTGTTCATTTTCTTTGCAGGTTTTATACGTTTTTGT
This sequence comes from Triplophysa yarkandensis, assembly GCA_033220385.1. NCBI lineage: Eukaryota > Metazoa > Chordata > Actinopteri > Cypriniformes > Nemacheilidae > Triplophysa > Triplophysa yarkandensis. The sequence goes on from CM065674.1 coordinate 2,208,596, forward strand.
GTGGTTAATTACACATTTGATATATCTGTAAAACTCAGAAACACAGTTGATTTTTAAATAGTTGTAAATCATATTTTCTCTTCAGATATCACTTGTGTCTGTAGGTACTGTAGACACGTTTGAAATCGTTTCAAGCTCTGTTTTACCCTGCTGGAATGTGTCAATCATTGGAAGTGGGTGGAGTCTAATGATTTCAAACTGATGACAGCATCATGGCATTGACAGCATTCTCAGTATTGTCAGTTTGCATTTCTTTGTTTTCATGAACACTGCATAAGATATTATAAAGTTATAGCTTGTAACAGTATCAGTTCTTGGACCCATAATAAGAAAAATGACAACAGAAAGGCAATATTTTGAATAAAGTTCTACAATTGACAATCAATGAGGTTGAAGAACTGTTACTTTTACAAGTATTCTTTCAAAATTGAACGATAGATGGAACAATTCATGAGTGAATTGAATTTTTTAAGGTGGACTATCACTTGAAGTGTATATTTGTGTAGTTGTATACACATACCTTCTCCTTGCGTGTGATAAGCGTGTACGGGACTCTCTCACGTGTGTGTCGGCCCTCATTATTGCTTGTGATTTGTTGGATTGGTTCAGCCATGTCTGAGAAAGATAGAGAGACAGAGAGAGAGACAGAGAGACAGAGATTGAGAGACAGAGAGAGAGACAGAGATTCACATCAATGCTGCTCTCATATAGGTTGTACAGAGTATGTAGGTTGTACAGACTATGTAGGTTGTACAGAGTGTGTAGGTTGTACAGAGTGTGTAGGTTGTACAGAGTGTGTAGGTTGTACAGAGTATGTAGGTTGTACAGAGTATGTAGGTTGTACAGAGTGTGTAGGTTGTACAGAGTGTGTAGGTTGTACAGAGTGTGTAGGTTGTACAGAGTATGTAGGTTGTACAGAGTGTGTAGGTTGTACAGAGTGTGTAGGTTGTACAGAGTGTGTAGGTTGTACAGAGTATGTAGGTTGTACAGAGTGTGTAGGTTGTACAGAGTGTGTAGGTTGTACAGAGTGTGTAGGTTGTACAGAGTGTGTAGGTTGTATAGAGTGTTGCATAGAGCATGTAGGTTGCGTGGGGCGTGTGGGTTGCGTAGAATATTTTTTTTCTGATTGATAGATTGATTGATAGATTAATTGATTGATGGATTGATAGATTAATTGATTGATGGATTGATAGATTGATAGATATAGTGATCGATAGAGTGATATAGTGAGCGATAGAGAGAGAGAGAGAGAGAGAGAGAGAGTGAGCTAGAGAGAGAGAGTGAGCTAGAGAGAGAGAGAGAGAGAGAGAGAGTGAGCGATAGAGAGAGAGAGAGAGATAGAGAGACAGAGAGAAAGACAGAGAGAGAGACAGAGAGAGAGACAGAGAGAGAGACAGAGAGAGAGACAGAGAGAGAGACAGAGAGAGAGACAGAGAGAGAGACAGAGAGAGAGACAGAGAGAGACAGAGATTGAGAGAGAGACAGAGATTGAGAGAGAGACAGAGATTGAGAGAGAGACAGAGATTCACATCAATGCTGCTCTCATATAGGTTGTACAGAGTGTGTAGGTTGTACAGAGTGTGTAGGTTGTACAGAGTATGTAGGTTGTACAGAGAATGTAGGTTGTACAGAGTATGTAGGTTGTACAGAGAATGTACGTTGTACAGAGTATGTAGGTTGTACAGAGTATGTAGGTTGTACAGAGTGTGTAGGTTGTACAGAGTGTGTAGGTTGTACAGAGTGTGTAGGTTGTACAGAGTGTGTAGGTTGTACAGAGTGTGTAGGTTGTACAGAGTATGTACGTTGTACAGAGTGTGTAGGTTGTACAGAGAGTGTAGGTTGTACAGAGTGTGTAGGTTGTACAGAGTGTGTAGGTTGTACAGAGTGTGTAGGTTGTACAGAGTGTGTAGGTTGTACAGAGTGTGTAGGTTGTACAGAGTATGTAGGTTGTACAGAGTGTGTAGGTTGTACAGAGAGTGTAGGTTGTACAGAGTGTGTAGGTTGTACAGAGTATGTAGGTTGTATAGAGTGTTGCATAGAGCATGTAGGTTGCGTGGGGCGTGTGGGTTGCGTGGAGCGTGTGGGTTGCGTAGAATATTTTTTTTCTGATTGATCGATTGATTGATAGATTAATTGATTGATGGATTGATAGATTAATTGATTGATGGATTGATAGATTGATAGATATAGTGATCGATAGAGTGATATAGTGATCGATAGAGTGATATAGTGAGCGATAGAGAGAGAGAGAGAGTGAGCAATAGAGAGAGAGAGAGAGAGAGAGAGAGAGAGAGTGAGCTAGAGAGAGAGAGAGAGAGAGTGAGTGATAGAGAGAGAGAGTGCGATAGAGAGAGAGAGTGATAGATTGATAGAGTGATTGATAGAGTGATTGAGAGAGTGAGCTATAGAGTGATAGATTGACAGAGTGATTGACGGATAGATAGAGAGAGAGAGAGAGAGAGAGTGAGCGATAGAGAGAGAGAGAGAGAGAGAGAGAGTGAGCGATAGAGAGAGAGAGAGAGTGAGCGATAGAGAGAGAGTGAGCGATAGAGAGAGAGTGAGCGATAGAGAGAGAGAGAGACAGAGTGAGCGATAGAGAGAGAGAGAGAGAGAGAGTGAGCGATAGAGAGAGAGAGAGTGAGCGATAGAGAGAGAGAGAGAGAGAGAGAGAGTGAGCGATAGAGAGAGAGAGAGAGAGAGTGAGCGATAGAGAGAGAGAGAGAGAGAGAGTGAGCGATAGAGAGAGAGAGAGAGAGAGAGAGAGAGAGTGAGCGATAGAGAGAGAGAGAGAGAGAGAGAGAGTGAGCGATAGAGAGAGAGAGAGTGAGCGATAGATAGAGTGATAGTGATAGATTGATAGAGTGATTGATTTATAGAGTGATTGATAGATTGATTGATAGAGTGATAGAGTGATGGATTGATAGAGTGGTCGATAGAGTGGTCGATAGAGTGGTCGATAGATTGATTGATAGAGTGGTAGATTGATTGATAGAGTGATCGATAGAGTGGCAGATAGATTGATTGATAGAGTGGTAGATTGATTGATAGAGTGATCGATAGAGTGGTAGATAGATTGATTGATAGAGTGGTAGATTGATTGATAGAGTGATCGATAGAGTGGTAGATAGATTGATTGATAGAGTGGTAGATAGATTGATTGATAGAGTGAGTGATTGATAGAGTGGTAGATAGATTGATTGATTGATTGATAGCGTGATTGATTGATAGAGTGGTAGATAGATTGATTGATAGAGTGAGTGATTGATAGAGTGATTGATAGAGTGGTAGATAGATTGATTGATAGAGTGATTGATTGATAGAGTGGTTGATAGATTGATTGATTGATAGCGTGATTGATTGATAGAGTGGTAGATAGATTGATTGATAGAGTGAGTGATTGATAGAGTGATTGATAGAGTGGTAGATAGATTGATTGATAGAGTGATTGATTGATAGAGTGGTAGATAGATTGATTGATAGAGTGGTAGATAGATTGATTGATTGATAGCGTGATTGATTGATAGAGTGGTAGATAGATTGATTGATTGATAGAGTGATTGATTGATAGAGTGGTAGATAGATTGATTGATAGAGTGGTAGATAGATTGATTGATAGAGTGGTAGATAGATTGATTGATTGATAGAGTGATTGATTGATAGAGTGGTAGATAGATTGATTGATTGATAGAGTGATTGATTGATAGAGTGGTAGATAGATTGATTGATTGATAGAGTGATTGATTGATAGAGTGGTAGATAGATTGATTGATTGATAGAGTGATTGATTGATAGATAGAGTGGTAGATAGATTGATTGATTGATTGATTGATAGAGTGATTGATTGATAGAGTGGAAGATAGAGTGATTGATAGATAGAGTGATCGATAG
>CM065674.1:2219457-2229457 GCA_033220385.1 Triplophysa yarkandensis
TTATGGTTTTTCTTTGTGTCCACCTGATGAAAGTGTGTTACGAAAGAGAAGTGCTTAGAACTCAGACATTATTTCCAGTGTAAAAACATTTCTCACTGTGCGTCTTTTCAAACGTCTGGCCTGTTTATCCAACAGCTGTTGGAGAGGTTTGCGTCCCGTCTGACCCAGATGAGACTCTTGAATCAGCGTGACCTCCGCTCACTCACAAAGTACCAGATCATTCTGTCCCGAGAGCAGTTCAGACGCAACCCGCCGCCTCACGTTCAGTATGAAATACGTGACTCCTCATAATAACCCCTTCTGTGTGAGACACTCATGCCCATGTTAATGTTGACAGACAGGACATCATGGGGCCCTGGAGGGAGATTTTGCCCTTTGCATCAGTCTGTATCACGGTTATGAACTCCTTCAGCAGATGGTCTTCGCTCTCTCTTCCTTTTTCTTCAGAACATCGTCTCTGGACCTAAAGGTGAAGCAACTCATCTCCCTTTCTTGGTGATCCATATTTACAACTCATCATGAAGTTTCTCGTTCTTTCAGAGTCGTCTCGCATGAGGAATGAGTTCCAAAAGAATCCTGTCTTTATGGAACTATACAGGGATATGGAGGTCATTTTCAACAAACTCAGCACAGGTAAATTACAGCCATAAAGTCTTTCTTTTCATCATAATTGTCTTCATGTGTGTTGATGTGTCACATCTGCTTCATTCACAGATCCTAAAGAGCCGTATGTCTACAGTCACCCCAAACTCCAGAAACTGGAGGAAGTCGTGTTACAGCACTTTAAAACATCAGGTTTGACGAGAAGATTAACAAATTTTTTTAACAAAATGTCATCAAGATGTTGAATCAAGACGAGTTAAAGTGGTGTGTTTATATCCCAGTCGTGAACTGAATTGTCCTCTGATTTGTCCAGGCAGCGATTCATCAGATAAAGTGAACACGCGTGTTATGATATTTTCATCGTTCCGTGAGAGTGTGCAGGAGATCGCTGACATGTTGAATCGTCATCAGCCGCTGATCAGGGTCATGACGTTCATGGGTCAAGCGTCTGGGAAAGGAGTTCGAGGATTCACTCAGAAAGAACAGCTGGAGGTAAATTCTTCAAGTCTTTAAGTGAATGTTTGTCTGTTATGTTAGCTTTTGAATGCATATTTACTGCTTTTTGTGTTAGAATGTGTAGGTTACATATATTTACATTTATTTGGCAGACGCTTTTATCCAAAGCCACTTATAAGAAGTGTACAGTGGTCAATAATCACTGCAGAGCAAACAGGGGTAAGATGCCTTGCTCAAGGGCATCTCAGTCATTGTCTGCTGCCACTGAGATTCAAACCCATGCATGCATGTCTTTAGGTTGTGAGTCGGTTTTCGTGATGGGGGGGTTTAACACTCTGGTGTCCACGTGTGTTGGTGAGGAGGGCCTTGACATCGGTGAGGTCGATCTCATCGTATGTTTTTGACGCTCAGAAGAGTCCTATTCGTCTTGTGCAGCGCATGGGTCGTACGGGCCGCCAGCGAAAGGGACGAATTGTCATCATACTGGCAGAGGGACGAGAGGAACGAGTAAGAATGTGCACCATTTTACTACAGCAGGGTTTGCAAAGCATTAATCTCTCTCTCTCTCTCTCTCTCTCTCTCTCTCTCTCTCTCTCTCTCTCCTCTCTCTCTCTCTCTCTCTCTCTCTCTCTCTCTCTCTCCTCTCTCTCTCTCTCTCTCTCTCTCTCTCTCTCTCTCTCTCTCTCACTCTCTCTCTCTCCTCTCTCTCTCTCTCTCTCTCTCTCTCTCTCTCTCTCTCTCTCTCTCTCTCTCTCTCTCTCTCCTCTCTCTCTCTCTCTCTCTCTCTCTCTCTCTCTCTCTCAGACATATAACCAGAGTCAGAGCAGCCGGCGTAGTATCAACAAGAGCATCATGGGAAACAAGCACAGTTTTCAAATGTTTCCTCACAGTCCTCGAATGCTGCCTGTTGGTGTCACACCAACACTACATAAGATGCACATTAGCTGCGCTCAGTTTCAACACACGAGTGATAAAAGACACAGCTCTTGGAAGGGTCGCAGGTCATCACTCAGTGCCCAGCGCGGCGGTACGAGACATTGCGGTCACACACAACCTAGTAACAACCAAAATGAAATACAAAGAATTAAAACATACACATGCTGTGTGTGATGCTCTCTCTGGTCTTCTGCAGGAAGTGATGTTAAGCGTGTGAAGGAAGATGGCTGCCTCACTGCTGCTGAAGAGGCCGTCTGGATGTCACGCATGAGGTTGGGAGAGGATGAAGCTCAGCCTGTGTTCAGACCCACAACTCTACTGACATTCAGCAGCAGTCAGCCAACTCAGGTGATGTAGTGTTTACAGTACACACACACACACACACACACACACACACACACACAATGTTGTGATTGAGTCTTGCTGAGGGCAGTTGTGGTCTGGTGGTTTGAGTTTTGGACTCGTGATCCCAAGGTTGCTGGTTTGATACTCGGTATCAGCGGGGATTGTAACATGGAAAAACCAGCACTCTCCACCACCTTCAATATCACGACTGAGGTTATCCCTTAAGCAAGACACCGTTCCCCTACTGTTCCCCGAGCTGACTGACCATTGCTCTGAGTGTGTGTTCGCAGTGCGCGTGTTCCCAGTGTTCGTAGCATTTGTGATCACAGAGTGTGTGTGCACTTGCAGAGCACTAAAAAGTCACTTACTTGGCCAAACCTCACAGTACTTTATCTGTGTGTAGCCTTTCATGTAGAGTTGTTTGTGCGTGTGTGCGCGTGTTTGTGTGCGTGTGTGTGTTTGTGTGTGCACGAATGCGTGTTCAGGAGGTGTGTGTGTCGGGTCGGGTCAAAGAACTGTCCCTGTGGGAGTGGAGACACTGGCAGAACACACCGCTACCCACTTACAGGGTGGATCATTCAGACCGATGCCTCCACTTCACCTCCATCATGGAGCAGATAGACCGTATGAGGACATGAAGAGCAGGTGAGGTCAATCACACAACACATACGCACACAACACGCACACTAAGGCCGTATGAGACAAGAAAAGCCGGTGAGGTCAGTCACACAACACTTATATGGTTCTTTGGGTTTCAATTGTTACCGAGAAAAACACAGACAGCTGTGTGTTACGTGAATCCATTAGATGATTTGATTTTCAGAAATCAATTCCTTACTGCAGTGTGTTGCTTGTGCGCTAAAAAGATCCATATCTGTTTGTGTGCGTGCATGCATGTGTGCTTTAAAAGTGTCATCTCATGGGCAATTTCAGTGTTCTGGACATGACATAAAAGCTCTCTAAGAAAACTATTGTTTATTTGATACAAATTTGTTTGTTGAAAAATATCAGTCTATGCAAGTTTTTACTTTAAAATAGTAGAAAATAAAAATAAAGTAAAATAAACCTTTTGTTTAAAAAAAGAATGGCATTATTGAGAGACAATAAACTTCTTAAGATGTATGTGAATTAAAATGTAGAAACTAGAAGCAATATTATCAAACAGTTTGAGAACAGATGTTATTACATAAAAAATTATGAGCAAAATGTAGTCTTGAAGATGTGATCATTCTGAAAATAGCTCTTTCTTGACAATGAAAAATCATGAACTAAAAATAAAATTATTCTTTAAGACTAATGGAAAGACCTCACAAGAGTACCAAGAGTGTGGATATCCGTTCTATTAGTATAATAAAATCATTTGGTGTAAACTTGATATTTTCATTGTAAGACTGAAATTTTCACAGAATCGTCCACATGTAGAATTCAGTCAACAACAGTAATCTACACAGATTATATTATATTGTGTTTCTTTTCTGTCACTCTTGAGCTGATGCTTGTGTCATAGACCTGAAGATCTTCGAGTCTTGTGTTTCATGATGATGATAATGATCTAGATTGATGTGAGTTTAATGTATATACACAGAGGGTTTGTTTCTCTCTTGTGTAACTGCTCTCAGAACAGTTACATAAGCTCTGAGGAGAAAAGTGGGTCATCTCGCCTGACCTATATCCCCACATCAGCCAGATGAATGATGATGTGTTTCTTTCTGTGACAGAACTTTATACATTATGAGTTATTGTTATGTTGTAATGTTCTCTGTGTGTGTGTTTTATTATTTCTGTAGTTTGACAAAAGATGTACAAAAAGCAAAAGAGTCTCATGAAGACCTCAATCTTACATTCAACACATTTATAAGACACGTGTCATCTTTATTATCTGTGTAACTGTTCAATAAAATCTGTTTATTCAGTGCACGTATCACAGACGTGTAAAACCACACAAATGTGATTTTGTATGTTTGCAAAAGTCACTAAATATATTATTATATAGTTAATAAAGATTTATATAATGAATCTGATAGAAATGCAAGTTTATCGAATGTTAGATTTCCTCATTGTATTTTGAAAATGTCCTGATTGACACTTTCTCTTTTGAAAAGGGTGACTGTGACAATGTTTCAGACCTCATGATGAAGAATGATGAAGATGATTTAAGAAAAACAGATCCCAACACTGATAGAAACACTCCACAAATGAGACCAGAATTTGATCTATTCATCAAACCGTCATCTGACACACATCAGACATGTAAACCGGATGAAAGTGAGAAGATCCAGAGCTGTGAGGAACATCCCATCCTCAGACAATCTAATGTGATTGTGTGTTCGTCTGAATCAAACCCAAGCTCACATCTTACTCACATGTTTTTTCCATCTGACTTCAGTTCAAATATAAAGAGTGATGGTCTGCCAAAAGAAACATTACACATGATTCTTACCAATGTTAAAGATCTCCTGTCCAGATCCCCACCACACAACCTCCCTGAGATCAACTTTGACCTGATTGAAAGCAGTCCACAGAAATCACCACAGTTAGCTGGAAACACACCTTCACCCGACTGGGAAGGGATGTTTGATGATCCGGTGGACTTTAATCAAAGCATTGAGCTGTTTGAAGATGATAAAGAGTTTCTTCAGGTGTCAACACCAGATGAGAAAACTACTGAAAATACATCAGAGCCTGCGGGTCAATCCAACATGACACCATCATCTAAAGGCCCAGAACATAACTCAGAGGTCTTCAACTGCTCTCAGGACTTCTTCTCTGTGAACTTTGACATTGGCTTGTCCTTTGACTCTGAAGAAGACGAAGAGACGGAAGGAAAACCGAGCACATCAGCCTTGTACAAACCCAAAGCTTCAGTCGTTTCACCGTTGTCTCGTCCGTCAGATGAGATCAAAATGAGATGTTCTCAAACTCCGCTCATCAGTGAGAGATCAGCGATGAAGTGGATGAGCGCCTCCACACCCAACAAGGAGTTCCTGTCAGTGTCTCACAGAAGAGCATCACACACATCTGTACACAAACACACAACTACAGGTTACATTTAGTGTGTTTTACTGCTACCTGTCGTGCATTATCCCTATGACATTACAGTGGTGTTAATAAAATATGGGTGCATGTGTGTTTCAGATGCGCTGAGCAGTGAGGGTGAAGATGAAGTGTTTGTCAAAGAAACGGCACATAAAGTCAATGCTTTATCATCTCCACAGGTCAATGTCTCCTTTATTTCTTTCTTTATCTCATGGAGCTGCTGTATTATGTGAGTATTTATAGAAGTGTGGAACTGTTGTGTTGTTGTTGTTGTGTAGGAGTCAAAGATCTTCTCTGATGTTGATTCTCCTTTTCAAGTGTACAGGAAACGTGCAGCAGTGTTAGACCTGGTATGAATGTATGGATTAACATGCTCCTACTGTAACCTGTAATTTTGTGTAACTGTTTTGGGTATGTTTCAGTCAGGGGACACAGATGTGGATGGGCAGTCAGAGGATGACCTTCATCAGGGTGTTACTCATGGTCGAGTCATGCGGTCGTGTCCTGCAGAGAATCATGTAATCCGAAATGTAAATTCATCAATGATTGTAGCGTTTCATGTATGAGTCTTTCCTCATGTCAATCATCCACAGAGAGGACGACAGTTTCTGGATCAGGAGGTCGAGGTGTCTGAAGATGGAGAAGATGTTTCATCAGATGAAGATGATGGAGATGAAGAGAACCATTCTCTGAACGGCTTTGTGGTGAACACAACGGAGTGTTCTCAGGGGCTCAATGGTGATGTGACTTCTGAAAACATAAATAACAGTTTACACAGTTGTGAGTTTTCATGATGTTTTATGTTGACCAGAGTCTGAGATGCAGGCAATTTATCTGAAGTCTGTGAGGAGTCCTGCAGTCAGAATGCCCATCAGAATGACTTATAAACCCAAACACAACACAGACATCTTCTCGCAGGTGAGCCTCCACACACCTGTCTGTCTGATCTCAGGATGACAACAGTTCATCCCGTGTGTGCGTGTGTTGACAGGTGCCAGAACAGGACGAGACGTATGCTGAAGACAGTTTTGTGCTTCACGGCAGTGATGTAGAAGAGGCGAGTGATGAAGAGCTTGTGGATATAGTTCTGGAAGATTCTTACATCGACGGCAGAAAACAGTACGCAACACGCCGGCGTGCTCAAATCAAACATATCAGAGTCCAATCTGAGACCAGCAATAGAAACAAACGCTCCAGAATCATCCGTGTTCAGGACTCTAGTGAGGAGGACGAGACAGAGTTTAAAGTTCCTCAATGTGTTTCAACTGTCAAACAGCAGGTGACAATCACAGTCAACATATTCAATGTCACAGAATATTAAAAAGATTTTACTTGAATGGTTTGAGTGATTAAAGACATTTTTGTGTCATCAAGTGTAAAGCTTTTGTTTGTGAAAAACACAAAGATTATGTCTTAGGTTCTGTGTGTCTCTCATTATTTTGACAGAATGAAACACACAGAGCACCGGTCACAGACTCTCCTCTCAGTGTATTAGTGGACAGTCGCTGTATCAGTGGAGGATCCGAGGTAGTGTCCTCACTGCGACTCAGACACGGACTGAAGGTTCACGTCTGCTCCCTGCTCAGCTCAGACTTTATCTTGAGCAACCGTATGGCCGTGGAGTGGATGAGAGAGTCTGACGTCGCTAACGCGCAAAACCGCAGACGACTTCAGGAGAGAATCCAGAAAGTTCAGGAGATGCATGAGCGTGTGTGTTTGATCATCGAGAGAGACCGAAAAAAACCTGGTGAGCAAACAATACACTACACTGATATCACCACTCAGAATCAAATAATTTGAATTAATTGTGTTAACGAGTGTAGTTCACTTGTGTTGTTGTGTCATCAGGTGAGGCGTCCCGGCCTGTCCAGCGCAATCGATATTATGACACGACGCTGGCGGCGCTGGTGCGTGCGGGTGTGAGACTGATGGTCAGCGGAGGTTCAGATGAAACCGCTGTCATACTGACTGAACTGGCTCAGGTGGAGAAGAGAAAAGGTCAAGCCATATCTGTACCACTGGAGGTCAGTGGCCATGGTCAGCAGGCTCTTCAGTTCTTCCTGACATTACCACACGTTAGTTACATCACCGCTCTGAACATGTGCCACAACTTCACCTCCGTCAGACACGTCATTACAAGGTGAGATGAAAACAATACTTTCTATCACATTCAACACAAAAAGACTTATAGATGTTGATGATCATGATGATGTTTTTTCAGTTCTGTGGAAGAGCTGCAGGTGTTTGCGTGTGTAACTCGCTCACAAGCTCAAGAGATTCATCGCTGTCTACATTACACACACATGTACACACACAATGAAACACTTTAACACAATGAATGAGGATCAGTGTATATATATATATGTGTATTTCAGATTATGTAAGTTATGCTTGATAATTCTATGATCATTTATGTTTATGTATACAGAACAATTTATTTGAGCAGGACACATTTAAAAAAAACTACATTCTTCTTGAATAAATGACCTTATTTGTCCTCTTGATTCAGCAGAGGTTATTGAAGTGTCACATTCGTTTATCTTCTGTTTGTCCTCTTGTCATTTATTTCCTCTGCTCTGTTTACACATCACAACAATGTCAGTGTCATCTTCGTTTATAGAGCGCTGATACGTGAACCATGTTGCATTACAGTAATTAAAACAATCAAAGTACACAAAGACAGACATAAAAATAAAAATGTGAGTAAAAACAAGTAATTTATTATGCAAGAATTAATTCTTTAATTAATGAATTAATGAATTAATTCCAGATTTACAGTGAGATTAATCTAGATTATTCCAAGTTTACAGCGAGATTAAACTAGATTAATTCCAAATTTACAGTGAGATTAATCTAGATTATTCCAAGTTTACAGCGAGATTAAACTAGATTAATACCAAATTTACAGTTAGATTAAACTAGATTAATTCCAGATTTACAGTGAGATTAATTCCAAATTTACAGTGAGATTAATCTAGATTAATTCCAAATTTACAGTGAGATTAATCTAGATTAATTTCAAATTTACAGTGAGATTAATCTAGATTATTCCAAATTTACAGTGAGATTAATCTAGATTAATTCCAAATTTACAGTGAGATTAATCTAGATTATTCCAAATTTACAGTGAGATTAATTCCAAATTTACAGTGAGATTAATCTAGATTCATTCCAAATTTACAGTGAGAGTAATCTAGATTATTCCAAATTTACAGTGAGATTAATCTAGATTCATTCCAAATTTACAGTGAGAGTAATCTAGATTATTCCAAATTTACAGTGAGATTAATCTAGATTCATTCCAAATTTACAGTGAGATTAATGTAGATTATTCCAAATTTACAGTGAGATTAATCTAGATTAATTACAGATTTACAGTGAGATTAAACTAGATTATTCCAGATTTACAGTGAGATTAAACTAGATTAATTCCAAATTTACAGTGAGATTAATCTAGATTATTCAAAATTTACAGTGAGATTAAACTAGATTAATTCCAAATTTACAGTGAGATTAATCTAGATTAATTACAAATTTACAGTGAGATTAAACTAGATTATTCCAGATTTACAGTGAGATTAATCTAGATTAATTACAAATTTACAGTGAGATTAATCTAGATTAATTCCAAATTTACAGTGAGATTAATCTAGATTAATTTCAAATTTACAGTGAGATTAATCTAGATTAATTACAGATTTACAGTGAGATTAAACTAGATTATTCCAGATTTACAGTGAGATTAAACTTGATTAATTCCAAATTTACATTGAGATTAATCTAGATTATTCCAAATTTACAGTGAGATTAATCTAGATTAATTACAGATTTACAGTGAGATTAAACTAGATTATTCCAGATTTACAGTGAGATTAAACTTGATTATTCCAATTTTACAGTGAGATTAATCTAGATTAATTACAGATTTACAGTGAGATTAAACTAGATTAATTACAGATTTACAGTGAGATTAAACTAGATTAATTACAGATTTACAGTGAGATTAAACTAGATTCATTCCAAATTTACAGTGAGATTAATCTAGATTATTCCAAATTTACAGTGAGATTAATCTAGATTAATTACAGATTTACAGTGAGATTAAACTAGATTATTCCAGATTTACAGTGAGATTAAACTTGATTAATTCCAAATTTACATTGAGATTAATCTAGATTATTCCAAATTTACAGTGAGATTAAACTAGATTAATTCCAAATTTACAGTGAGATTAAACTAGATTAATTCCAAATTTACAGTGAGATTAATCTAGATTAATTCCAAATTTACAGTGAGATTAATCTAGATTAATTACAAATTTACAGTGAGATTAAACTAGATTATTCCAGATTTACAGTGAGATTAATCTAGATTAATTCCAAATTTACAGTGAGATTAATCTAGATTAATTACAAATTTACAGTGAGATTAAACTAGATTATTCCAAATTTACAGTGAGATTAAACTAGATTAATTCCAGATTTACAGTGAGATTAATCTAGATTCATTCCAAATTTACAGTGAGAGTAATCTAGATTATTCCAAATTTACAGTGAGATTAATCTAGATTCATTCCAAATTTACAGTGAGATTAATGTAGATTATTCCAAATTTACAGTGAGAT
>CM065674.1:2234457-2241957 GCA_033220385.1 Triplophysa yarkandensis
GTGTATATCTCTGTGTTTGTGTATATCTCTGTGTTTGTGTATATCTCTGTGTTTGTTCATATCTCTGTGTTTGTTCATATCTCTGTGTTTGTGTATATCTCTGTGTTTGTTTATATCTCTGTGTTTGTGTATATCTCTGTGTTTGTGTATATCTCTGTGTTTGTGTATATCTCTGTGTTTGTGTATATCTCTGTGTTTTTGTATATCTCTGTGTTTGTTTATATCTCTGTGTTTGTTTATATCTCTGTGTTTGTTGTATATCTCTGTGTTTGTTCATATCTCTGTGTTTGTGTATATCTCTGTGTTTGTGTATATCTCTGTGTTTGTTGTATATCTCTGTGTTTGTTGTATATCTCTGTGTTTGTTCATATCTCTGTGTTTGTTCATATCTCTGTGTTTGTGTATATATCTGTGTTTGTGTATATCTCTGTGTTTGTGTATATCTCTGTGTTTGTGTATATCTCTGTGTTTGTGTATATCTCTGTGTTTGTGTATATCTCTGTGTTTGTTCATATCTCTGTGTTTGTTCATATCTCTGTGTTTGTGTATATCTCTGTGTTTGTGTATATCTCTGTGTTTGTGTATATCTCTGTGTTTGTTTATATCTCTGTGTTTTTTCATATCTCTGTGTTTGTTCATATCTCTGTGTTTGTTCATATCTCTGTGTTTGTGTATATCTCTGTGTTTGTGTATATCTCTGTGTTTGTGTATATCTCTGTGTTTGTGTATATCTCTGTGTTTGTGTATATCTCTGTGTTTGTTTACATCTCTGTGTTTGTTCATATCTCTGTGTTTGTTCATATCTCTGTGTTTGTGTATATCTCTGTGTTTGTGTATATCTCTGTGTTTGTGTATATCTCTGTGTTTGTGTATATCTCTGTGTTTGTGTATATCTCTGTGTTTGTGTATATCTCTGTGTTTGTTGTATATCTCTGTGTTTGTGTATATCTCTGTGTTTGTTTATATCTCTGTGTTTGTGTATATCTCTGTGTTTGTTGTATATCTCTGTGTTTGTGTATATCTCTGTGTTTGTTTATATCTCTGTGTTTGTGTATATCTCTGTGTTTGTGTATATCTCTGTGTTTGTGTATATCTCTGTGTTTGTGTATATCTCTGTGTTTGTTTACATCTCTGTGTTTGTTCATATCTCTGTGTTTGTTCATATCTCTGTGTTTGTGTATATCTCTGTGTTTGTGTATATCTCTGTGTTTGTGTATATCTCTGTGTTTGTGTATATCTCTGTGTTTGTGTATATATCTGTGTTTGTGTATATCTCTGTGTTTGTTGTATATCTCTGTGTTTGTGTATATCTCTGTGTTTGTTTATATCTCTGTGTTTGTGTATATCTCTGTGTTTGTTTATATCTCTGTGTTTGTGTATATCTCTGTGTTTGTTTATATCTCTGTGTTTGTGTATATCTCTGTGTTTGTTTATATCTCTGTGTTTAGTCATTCATTTCTCCATCATCTGCCTTTTAAATTAAATGTTTTGTGTTTATTACAAGAACATTCACAAAACATCTTTTAAAGAAATATGATTATGACTGTATAATCTTGTGTTTAAGGAGCTTTCGGTGTGGCAGTGGGTTATCCATTAGACACAGTGAAGGTAATAATAATACATATGAATATTATGAATAAATGAGCTGTGGATTAAAATGAAGTGTTTCAGGTGAGAATCCAGACACAGAAACATTATTCCAGTGTTTGGGATTGTGTAAGAAGAGTCTGCAGAAATGAAGGAGTGAGTAGCCCATCATTCATTCCCTTTACAACTACTAGTTAATGTTAACTAACCCACTGCTTTTTGTTTAGATGCCAGGTTTTTACAGAGGGATGCTGATGCCTGTCACTACAGTCTCCATCAGCTCTTCTCTGGTGTTTGGCACATACAGAAATGTGCTGCATCATTTACATGAGCTCCATGACACACATGCCGGTGATCCACATTATAAAGTGGATATATTTCTCGCTGGGTTCGCCGGTGGAGTGGCTCAGGTACTTTATATACTCATAAAGAGGTCACGTCCTCATGTCAACTGTTTGTTTGTGGACAGGTTTCGGTGATGTCTCCTGCAGACACTGTGAAAGTTCGTCTACAGTGTCAGACCGAAGGGCTTCAGAACGTCACTTCAGACTCAAAGCTGAAATATCGTGGTCCTCTTCACTGCGTTTTGAGTATTGCACGTCACGAGGGTTTGCTTGGACTCTACAGAGGATCTGCTGCTTTAGCTCTTAGAGACGGACCTTCATTTGCCACTTACTTTCTCACATACAACACCATCTGTGACCTGCTGTCTACACCTGACAAACACACAGGTGAATCATCAACATTGATCAGTCATATCACCCAGACAAACACTCACTGAATCAAACACTGAGTTCAAATGAAATGAGTGACAATTAGAATGAATGACTAGGTGTTGTGTGTTTTCAGATTGGCCTGTGATTCTGTTTGCTGGTGGTGTGTCAGGTATGTGCGGATGGGCAGTAGGAACACCAATGGATGTGATTAAATCTCGTCTGCAGGTCGACGGTATGAACAGGTCGCGGTATAGAGGATTCATTCACTGTATATCACACAGTGTTAAGACTGAAGGAATAGCGGTTCTGTTTAAAGGTCTGTCTGTCAACTGCATACGGGCTTTCCCTGTCAACATGACCGTGTTTGCCACATATGAACTGATGGTTCGTGTTCTGCACACAGCGTTATAGATCAAAAACAGTTTTAATTTATCATTAAACAAAAATGTTGCAGAATACAAAAAGCTTGTAAAGACTGTGGAATGCCTCCTGAAAGCAAACTTCTATCTCAAACGATTTCATATTGTATATAATAATTTTTAATATGGTGATTATCTATCTGATGAGTTCATAACAAATGTTTAAAAATGTGATATCATTTATATGCACTATATTTCGGTTTCTTTACTGCATAACTATTTTGTCACGTGAATGTAAGAACTATATCATGAGTTAAAATGAAGGTAAAACATCACATCTGAGATGAACACATAAACACTTTAAAACATAAAAAGATTTCCTTTATTTATGTCATATATGATAAAGTCACTGGAGTTAGATCTCAGAAATAGACTGAATCTGTTTTCATGTTTATTTTGAATTAATGGACAGCTGGCACAGATGAATCTGTAAACAAACCTGTGCTTCAGTGGTTCCCATACTCGTGTCTGGAGGCTTCTAACACTGCACTTTTCAATGTCTGATACTCAATTCAGATCTTAAACTCAAGCAATGATCTCATGATCTGACTTGGATGTGCATGTTTAAGGAGACATGTCAAACATAAAGTTTTGGGTCTCTGGCAATGAGGTTGGGAACCACTGATCCAGAGGATTATACATCCCTTTAATCTAAGTGATGATGTTATTCATTCCATCTGGGCTGCTTTCCTGGATGTCTCATTGGTTCTGTTGGGTTTGATTCGAGAAGTTCAGATCGACTGTGATGGATCAGTAGTTAAAGTCTAACTTGCGTGGGGTCATGAACTGTTTGACAGTTTCATCGGTCACTTGTTTGCGTTTCTCTTGATGAGCTGCAATCATGGGCTGAAGGGTCTCAATTAAAAGTTTCTTCAGCTCACCGGTGAGAAGATCTCCACTGCTGTAATCCTAAACAACAACATTTCAACACTTCAACAGTTGAAGAAAACTTACTAGAGTAGGAATACTCCATCTGATTTCTTACCTGTCTGATCTTCTCTAGCTGCTCATCGTCATCCATGAAAAATGTAAGATACATGAAAGAAACATCCACATCTGGATTGCCACCAAACTTGCGGTGTTCCTCTACAGTGTCTTTACCTCCAGAGAAAGCATGTTTGTTGATCTGATACGGCACATGAAAAAAGTCATGTTTTATTTTTGGAGAAATATTCAAATATACTTCTCTCACAGCAACACCAGAACAAACCTTATTCTTGATCTGTTTTGGTGAGTCGGTTAGGAATATGGAGGAGTTTGGGTCACTGGCGCTCATCTTGGTTTGAGCTCCTTGAAGCGCAGGGAAAAACGTGGAGTGAAGTAAAGCCGGTTTGAGGGAGCTGATACGCGGGGCCACGTCCCGGGTCATCCGGAAATACGGGTCCTGAGAAAGAGCCAATCAGAAACCAAATCTCCACTGCTGTTAAGGTCTGAAAAGTTTAATCTCACCTGATCAATAGCACATGGAATCAGACACTGAACATCGGTCCTGCCGCTGAAGATCTGAGGGAATGAGCTGCTGAAGGACGGAGCCGCTTGAATAGCAGGAAAACTGATTTTTCCTGAAAATACACATGAAGATGAGATCTTTGAAGACCAAACTGAGATCTTTCAATTCACTTTTTCTTCTTACCGATACAGTCGCTGTCTGTGAAGCCAAAGATTCCTTTAACCTGGTTAAATGTGACGTGTTTCTGGACTTTAACCACATTCCTGTAAAACGAAGGACTCGACCTAACGGCAGTGACAAACATAACTATCTTACAGTGAGTGACGTGTGAAAATAAATACTGCAAATGAATGATTTGATCTTATGATCAATCAGCAGCTGATTAAAGCACACAAACGTTCATCTGGTAAAGTAATAAAGTAAAGTAAATTGTACCCCATGTAGTCCAGATCAGAGAAAATGAAGGTCTTGTTGACATCGAAACCACAGGCGATTATATCTTTAGCATTCTCCACAGAGTATCGATAACAATCCTCCTGTGAGAGATCCTTCCACAGATATTTCTCATCATCAGTCAACTGAATGACCAAAGGAACATCAAACATGTCCTGTAGCCATCTAAAACGCACAAGCATCACAAATATCACAGCTGGTTCTTGTAAACACGTGTGAACTCATTTAGTGATGTGAATGATGATGAAGACTCTTACTTGGTGAAAATGAAGGGGATAAGATGGCCCACATGCATGGCTTCTGAAGACGGTCCTCTACCCGTGTAGAGATAGAAAGATTTCCGATTTTCATACGCGTCCAGGATCTGATGCATATCCCTGCAACACAATTAAAAATCAACATGAGATGATGTTGATGTTCATTCAAAAATGTGATGAGTCCTTCAGTTGCAAAGAACAGACCTGTGAGAGAAAAAGATTCCTCTGCGGAGAAACCGATGTGCAACTTTTCCAGTGATCCGAGAGATTCTGTCTACCAGCTCCTGATCAATCTTACTGCTGCCGAACCGAACTAACCACAACATCATCATCATCATCACCTCATGAATGCAACAAAATAAATGAACACATAGTTACTTGCATTATAACCTACCGATGAGTTTATCATAGTCCACGCCTTTCGCACTGCTTGTTGAGACGTTCCACGGGTCAACCTGATCATCTTCGTCCACAGCTTCTTCATGATCTTTAGAGACCAGTCCACAATCCACAGGTGGACATCCGGCTTTATATTCCTGACCGGTGACACGCTTAAAATCTACTTTCATCTTTAATAACAACTGCACAGCAGCATCAAGGTCGGCCTGCAGGAGTCAAAATCATCAAGCCACATGAACACAACAGACAGAAACCACCACAACCATATTAGTCTTGTTTTTATTTAAAAAATTCAATATTTACAATTATATGAACAAGACTTCATAGTGACTCATTCACAATGTTCGAACTTGTGATTACAAGACACTTAACTCTAATCGTCACTCTATTCGTCACTCTATACTTCACTCTATTCATCACTCTATTCATCACTCTATTCGTCACTCTATACTTCACTCTATATGTCACTCTATTCGTCACTCTATTCATCACTCTATTCATCACTTTTTACGTCACTCTATACATCAATCTATTCGTGACTCTTTACGTCACTCTATACGTCACTCTATTCGTCACTCTATTCGTCACTCTTTACGTCACTCTGTACGTCACTCAGTACGTCACCCTGTACGTCACTCTTTACGTCAATCTGTTCGTCACTCCGTACGTCACTCTGTTTGTCACTCTTTACGTCATTCTATACGTCACTCTGTACGTCACTCGGTTCGTCACTCGGTATGTCACTCTGTTCGTCACCCTGTTCGTCACCCTGTCCGTCACTCTATTCGTCACTCTATTCTTCACTTTATACGTCACTCTATTCATCACTCTATTCATCACTTTTTACGTCACTCTATACATCAATCTATTCGTGACTCTTTACGTCACTCTATACGTCCCTCTATAAATCACTCTATACGTCACTCTATTCGTCACTCTATTTGTCACTCTTTACGTCAGTCTATTCGTCACTCTTTACGTCACTCTATTCGTCACTCTTTACGTCACTCTATTCGTCACTCTTTACGTCACTCTGTTCGTCACTCTGTACGTCACTCAGTACGTCACCCTGTACGTCACTCTTTACGCCACCCTGTTCGTCACTCCGTACGTCACTCCGTTTGTCACTCTTTACGTCATTCTATACGTCACTCTCTACGTCACTCTGTACGTCACTCGGTTCGTCACTCGGTACGTCACTCTGTACGTCACTCTGTTCGTCACTCTGTTCGTCACCCTGTCCGTCACTCTATTCGTCACTCTATTCGTCACTCTATACGTCACTCTGTTCGTCACTCTTTACGTCACTTTATACGTCACTCTCTACGTCACTCTGTTCGTCACTCTGTACGTCACTCGGTTCGTCACTCGGTTCGTCACTCGGTTCGTCATTTGGTTCGTCACTCTATTCATCACTCTATTCATCACTCAGTACGTCACCCTGTTCGTCACGCTGTTCGTCACCCTGTTCGTCACTCTGTTCGTCACTCTTTACGTCACTCTGTACGTCACTCTCTTCCTCACTCTATACGTCACTCTGTTCGTCACTCTGTTCGTCACTCTGTTCGTCACTCTGTTCGTCACTCTGTTCGTCACTCTGTTCGTCACTCTGTACGTCACTCTGTACGTCACTCGGTTCGTCACTCTATTCGTCACTCAGTACGTCACCCTGTTCGTCACCCTGTTCGTCACCCTGTTCGTCACCCTGTTCGTCACCCTGTACGTCACCCTGTACGTCACCCTGTACGTCACCCTGTACGTCACCCTGTTCGTCACTCTGTTCGTCACTCTGTTCGTCACTCTGTTCGTCACTCTGTTCGTCACTCTATACGTCACTCTATACGTCACTCTATTCGTCACTCTAAACGTCACTCTAAACGTCACTCTATACGTCACTCTATTCGTCACTCTATACGTCACTCTATTCGTCACTCTATACGTCACTCTTTACGTCACTCTATACGTCACTCTATTCGTCACTCTATACGTCACTCTATTCGTCACTCTATACGTCACTCTATACGTCACTCTATTCGTCACTCTATACGTCACTCTATACGTCACTCTTTACGTCACTCTCAACGTCACTCTGTACGTCACTCTGTACGTCACTCTCAACGTCACTCTGTACGTCACTCTGTACGTCACTCTGTACGTCACTCTGTACGTCACTCTATACGTCACTCTATTCGTCACTCTAAACGTCACTCTATACGTCA
>CM065674.1:2256077-2266077 GCA_033220385.1 Triplophysa yarkandensis
TTGTGTTCATATGATAGTTTGGTCAGATGTCTATATTGTGTTCATACGATAGTTTGGTCAGATGTCTATATTGTGTTCATACGATAGTTTGGTCAGATGTCTTTGTTGTGTTCATTCGCTAGTTTGATCAGATGTCTTTGTTGTGTTCATAGGATAGTTTGGTCAGATGTCTTTGTTGTGTTCATTCGCTAGTTTGATCAGATGTCTTTGTTGTGTTCATACGATAGTTTGATCAGATGTCTTTGTTGTGTTCATAGGATAGTTTGATCAGATGTCTTTGTTGTGTTCATACGATAGTTTGGTCAGATGTCTTTGTTGTGTTCATACGATAGTTTGATCAGATGTCTTTGTTGTGTTCATACGATAGTTTGGTCAGATGTCTTTGTTGTGTTCATACGATAGTTTGATCAGATGTCTTCGTTCTGTTCATACGATAGTTTGGTCAGATGTCTTTGTTGTGTTCATACGATAGTTTGATCAGATGTCTTTGTTGTGTTCATACGATAGTTTGGTCAGATGTCTTTGTTGTGTTCATACGATAGTTTGGTCAGATGTCTTTGTTGTGTTCATACGATAGTTTGGTCAGATGTCTTCATGTGTTCATACGATAGTTTGATCTGATGTCTTTGTTGTGTTCATACGATAGTTTGATCAGATGTCTTCGTTCTGTTCATACGATAGTTTGGTCAGATGTCTTTGTTGTGTTCATACGATAGTTTGATCAGATGTCTTCGTTCTGTTCATACGATAGTTTGATCAGATGTCTTTGTTGTGTTCATAGGATAGTTTGATCAGATGTCTTTGTTGTGTTCATACGATAGTTTGATCAGATGTCTTTGTTGTGTTCATACTATAGTTTGGTCAGATGTCTTTGTTGTGTTCATACGATAGTTTGATCAGATGTCTTTGTTGTGTTCATACGATAGTTTGATCAGATGTCTTCGTTCTGTTCATACTATAGTTTGGTCAGATGTCTTTGTTGTGTTCATACGATAGTTTGATCAGATGTCTTTGTTGTGTTCATACGATAGTTTGATCAGATGTCTTCGTTCTGTTCATACGATAGTTTGGTCAGATGTCTTTGTTGTGTTCATACTATAGTTTGGTCAGATGTCTTTGTTGTGTTCATACGATACTTTGGTCAGATGTCTTTGTTGTGTTCATACTATAGTTTGATCAGATGTCTTTGTTGTGTTCATACGATAGTTTGGTCAGATGTCTTTGTTGTGTTCATAGGATAGTTTGATCAGATGTCTTTGTTGTGTTCATAGGATAGTTTGATCAGATGTCTTTGTTGTGTTCATAGGATAGTTTGATCAGATGTCTTTGTTGTGTTCATAGGATAGTTTGATCAGATGTCTTTGTTGTGTTCATAGGATAGTTTGATCAGATGTCTTTGTTGTGTTCATACGATAGTTTGATCAGATGTCTTTGTTGTGTTCATACGATAGTTTGATCAGATGTCTTTGTTGTGTTCATACGATAGTTTGATCAGATGTCTTTGTTGTGTTCATAGGATAGTTTGATCAGATGTCTTTGTTGTGTTCATAGGATAGTTTGATCAGATGTCTTTGTTGTGTTCATACGATAGTTTGATCAGATGTCTTCGTTGTGTTCATACGATAGTTTGATCAAATGTCTTTGTTGTGTTCATAGGATAGTTTGATCAGATGTCTTTGTTGTGTTCATAGGATAGTTTGATCAGATGTCTTTGTTGTGTTCATAGGATAGTTTGGTCAGAAGTCTTTGTTGTGTTCATACGATAGTTTGGTCAGATTTCTTTGTTGTGTTCATACGATAGTTTGATCAGATGTCTTTGTTGTGTTCATACGATAGTTTGATCAGATGTCTTTGTTGTGTTCATAGGATAGTTTGATCAGATGTCTTTGTTGTGTTCATACGATAGTTTGGTCAGAAGTCTATATTGTGTTCATATGATAGTTTGATCAGATGTCTTCATGTGTTCATAGGATAGTTTGATCAGATGTCTTCGTTGTGTTCATAGGATAGTTTGATCAGATGTCTTTGTTGTGTTCATACAATAGTTTGGTCAGATGTCTTTGTTGTGTTCATACGATAGTTTGATCAGATGTCTTCGTTGTGTTCATAGGATAGTTTGATCAGATGTCTTCGTTGTGTTCATAGGATAGTTTGATCAGATGTCTTCGTTGTGTTCATACGATAGTTTGATCAGATGTCTTCGTTGTGTTCATAGGATAGTTTGATCAGATGTCTTCGTTGTGTTCATACGATAGTTTGATCAGATGTCTTCGTTGTGTTCATAGGATAGTTTGATCAGATGTCTTCGTTGTGTTCATACGATAGTTTGATCAGATGTCTTCGTTGTGTTCATAGGATAGTTTGATCAGATGTCTTTGTTGTGTTCATACAATAGTTTGGTCAGATGTCTTTGTTGTGTTCATACGATAGTTTGCTCAGATGTCTTCATGTGTTCATACAACAGTTTGGTCAGAAGTCTATATTGTGTTCATATGATAGTTTGGTCAGAAGTCTATATTGTGTTCATATTGTAGTTTGGTCAGATGTTTTCATGTGTTCATACGATAGTTTGGTCAGAAGTCTATATTGTGTTCATACGATAGTTTGCTCAGATGTCTTCATGTGTTCATGTGTTTTCTTATTTTACCTGTGCAGTTTCTCAGTGAATTTCTGAAGGTTATCTTGAGTTTGTTGTAGTTCAGACTCCAGATACAGACGGGTGGAGTCTAGTTCTTTCTCCAGCATGTGTAGTTGATGTCTGGTGTAGATCAGACACTTGTGCAGCTCATCATTCTGCTCCTGTACAGAACTGCACACACAAACAGCAGTTTGTGCTTTAATCATTGGAATCATCCCATTCTGCACATCCGATGACATTTACATGACATCACAAGATAAAAACAATCAATAATGACTCTTGTGCTTTTACCATCCCATATTGATCCCTCTTATCAAATAACAAATGACTTTTCTGAATGAGATATAATTACATCAGCTCTTTCTTAATTTTTATCTAATGAGATTAGAGATTTGAGTGGTTGTGTGGGACTTACTAATAGATCAGAAATGACACGTTTATCCTTTAAATGTAAACGCTTTAAAATGAAGCATAACAGAAGCTGTAAAGCTGGTACAAGGATGAACTGCTGGATTAAATTCTTCTGTCACTGCATGACACCACAACCACTGACACATGCACACACACTGTTTTTATCATGTCTCATAAAAGGAATTATGAGACTAATCCTGCCTCATAATAAGAATTCAGGACCTGTGTGAAACCAACAGAGATACGAACTTCACTCATGGGAAAGTGCTGATGTCTTATAAACAGAAAGAAAATGAGAGAATCGATTTTCCGACCATGTTTCTAAAGATAATTCTGAATGAATCTTTAAGTGCCCACTGATACATCTGCACACAACTGAAAGATGATGTAGATGAACCTCACGTCTAACTGTAAGACACAGATCTGAAAACCCTGAAATGTAATGTTACATGTTTTTTTCCATGTGGTTAACTGTGTGTTTGTCCTTAAGACACAACACACAATATTCAGGGATCGTTGTGAGACAGTTGAGGTGAGAGTAGACAGATTGAGCTCTTTACCTGCTGCCACAAACATCTTTAACATCTGCTGACTGAAATAAACAGAAAAAGATTATTACTGTAATTGTAATCCTTTGATTTATTATGTGATGCGTTGCTTCATATCCAACTTGTTGCTTACAATAAATATTAATATACATAAACTTATACTAATAATATATGTTTAATAATTCACATCAAAAGTCGTTTTTTCTGTATCGTCTCTCAGTGTAATTCATTTCTGAAAGTAAATTACACTGTAAGCACAGTAAGGGTGATTCTTTGAGTTTTTATACATTCCTTTTATTATAATATTTTTACGTGAAAGTATCATATAACAAGAAATGTGAAAAGTTTGTTTACATCTACTGACCAACACAACACAACACAACACAACACAACACAACACAATACAACACAACACAACACTGCACTACACAACACAACACAACACAACACAACACAACACAACACAACACAACACAACACTGCACTGTGACAGGTTTTATTTAGATTAAGACATTCTGTACCACTGTATAATATCTGCGGATAACATAAAGTTACTTATCGCATTTAAAAACGTGTTATACACAGGAAAGTGTCATGAACCTGTGCGCGTGTACTTGATAATTGTGACTTTTCTTGTTTTTCTATTCACTTCCGATTAAACATATTTGTGGAAGTATGGAATAGTCTCATAAAAGGTCATATTTTCACTGATAGGGTTTTTATATTCCAAGCTCCAAATAAATGTGTTAGGTTGGTCTTTTTTTTTAACAAGGTTGATTTTGCTGTGCATTGCCTAAGCCCAGGGGTGTAGCTAGACTTTTACTCTGGCACGTTCCCAAGTCTCAATCAAATCTTACAGTTTCAATGATTTCATTTACATTAGGAATTGCTGCTAGTGAGTTAGAGGTAGATTTTATCGATTAACATTTTTTCATCTTCATGACATGTTTGTTCTAATGACATATTTTAGCTTTGGTTTCTGAAAAAATACAATATATGTTAATATAAATATATATAATAATATATGTGTTTATGATATGGAATATTGCTCATGTCTAATGTTAAAATCCTTGTTCTAGAAAACAGATATGGATTGGTTGTTTAGGTCAAGCATCTCATTCATATGTTAGAAGCCATTGTTCATGTGTGCAAATACTCACTGTGTTGTAGTTGTTCAGTGCTCTTGATAATGAAGTAGAGCGTTGAGGTGGTCGGGGTGCTCCGTCGGAGCATTTTAAAGCAGGACTTTTCTTAGTGTCCAGTACCCTCAGCTGTGATATTCTCTTCTTTGTTTCATATTCTCTTCTTGTTTCATCTATATCAGTCTCTAGGTAGGCTCTACATGATATTTCCTTGAAGGGTAACTCCTCTTGTTTTCTTCTCAGGGAGTCAGTGCTGTCCAAAATCTTACAGCTTGGCATACAGGAGTCCCTTAACCGAAAACCGTCCGTGCAAGACCCTGAAGTTGAAGTTACAGATGGTTGTGGAGAAGAGACCAGTGATTCACTCTGACAGACAGCACCAAAAGCTTGCAGACTGTCCGGGTGCAGAACCCTGCAAGCTACTTCATCAAGAAACTGAGAAAACTTCAGCTTGGCTTCAATTTTCTCCTCTAACTTTGTTGACGCTGTGGAAGCGGCTGATGTACTCTGACTCGAGTTCTGGCTGAGAAGGGATTCTCTGCGGATTGCTGCAAATCGCTCCACTCTCTCCCTGCTTTCCGATCCCTCTGCATTCGCTTTGTGGCTGTTGGAGTTCTGATGGGTGGCCCAGGAGTTGCTGGTCCCTTCAGGCCGACTCCCCGAGCTGGCACGCGCTCTGAAAACCTCCTCGCTGTGCTGTCTGATGGAGCTGCGGAGCAGACAGGTTGCACCAGAGCTCCAGCTGTTGGTGTCCCAGCTGTCCTCCTCGCTGGAGCAGCTGCTGCCACTGCGCTGGCTTGTGTTTGTTCCGGGACTGCAGCTGCGTAGACTGATGGTCGAGGTTTTAAAGCTCTTAAGGCTGGAAACTAAACCCTTTACGGTCGACGAGGACTCATGCAGGCTGGAGACAGATCCAGATCCACGTAGGATGGATGAGGAAAGATTCGAAGGGCAGCGTGACTGCGGGTCTTGGTTGTTCTGTTGTCCTGAGAACTCAGGACATGAGGCCATTGATGAACACGAGCCACGTTCCAGTTTGCTGGATGTGATCTTGGCCTTTGCCTGCGTATTCGTGCTGAAATCCGCCACCCCGTTGAGAGTATTACTTCGTCCTGTTCTGGAAGAGCCGTTCTGCATATTTGCTTGACAGGTCACTTGGTTGTGCAATGTTTGGATGGAAAAGTGGACCATGATGAAGTGTGCTGACTGGACAACCTCATTCTCCTTCTCCACAATGCTCTACATGAGTTTACTCTTCATGGTGACATACTTTCTCAGTGCCTCTCTCTGATGAGTTTTCAGAATGGACATACATGATTTATAAAATCATACATGGCATTCTGTTCTCCATATGCCTCTTGACAAAGTCTGTAAACAATAATCCTGCTTGACTTTCCAGGTCAGTTGCTCTTTAGAACAGCACATCGATCACAGATCACATGCGATGGCACAATATTAGCAGTGAAGCGGAACTTCCATCCCATAAATCAATTCTGCATTGGGGAATTAGTGTCTCTCATGAAAGTGTCTGTAGATTAAACCCCAAGACCTTTTTTTGGTGTTTTGTTGTATAACTAAAGCCACGTTTACATTGAGCCTTATGATAATCAGCATAAAAAATGTAACTTTAGTAGTATTAATGTAATTGTTAAAGTTTACATTTACATTTACATTTAGGCATTTAGCAGACGCTTTTATCCAAAGCGACTTACAATAGTCGAGGAGACAATGAAGCGGTAAATAGCCGATACAACAATAGGTGAACAAGTGCTACAACAATGTTACCAGGTTAATTATTAGAGTTCATAATAATAATAATAATAAATAATAATAATAATAATAATAATAATGTAGTTGAATATAATGAGAAGTTGTGGAAATGTTTCATTTTGTCCGTCTTCTGTGGTCCGGAAGTCAAAACTCATTCATTTGTTTGTTGGTTTATTTACTCATTTTGGTCTTGATCAATTATTTTTGTCTGTCACAATGTAAGATTATATTTGACAGGATGAACAGATGATGTCATGATGGCTGTAAACACCTGGCCTCGATGTCTTGTATTATAAGATGTTATTCAGTCACACATCCCTCAGGTAAAGAATGTCTCAGAGATCACAATGGTGCAAAGAAGCAAAGGTCAAACACAGAAATACTCTTTACCACAAGAGCTTCTCATAGGTAATGGATTTTAAACTAACTAAATATACGTTGATAAATCCTAATGAGTTTTACCCATACAAAGTTTTAGACATATAATACTTTATAAACGTTTCCAGTCAATCTGGAATGCAGGTGGACATGAGATGCAGATAGGAGATGACACAACTACAGCGTCCGTCACTTATCATTTGCCTGATGTCTTCTAGTGAACATCAAGTTTACTTGAGACTTCAGCTAAAAACTTCTTACTTACAAAATACAGAGCCAAATCTTATCTGAATAATCTTAAAAGTCATTTCTAAAACATGTATATGTATTAAATGACAAAATGATAAACAAGCATACTGATTCTCTGTAAGCAAATCAGTGAAGCACAGTTGTGATCTGTAGAGTAGAGATGAAACTCTGTCTGGATGTCTGTCTCACTTTCACTTCTTAGACACTTTATTAATATTTCAAATACAGCTTAGCTGCAACTATATACAAAAGAGTCATCCATTAGAAAATATGAATCACAACTATATGTAAAGGTTGATCTAGAAATAAATATATTTATATCTTTTGGTATAACATATAACTGTATATTCATATTCATATGAGCTTGTGTTAAATCCTCAATCAAGCATTTGTGAATGGACATGCAGAACACAGCAAACTAGAATGAGTCCATTTTTGTTTGAATGTTACATATGGCTTGCTGATAGGATTTCAGAAAGCTCAAAGGTCAGGACACGTCACTTACACTCACATCCTTGGTGAATGGTTTCTATGGCTAAAGGGAGAAAGACATGAAGCTGCCGAATTCTGATGCTTCAGAAAAACACATCAGGCTCATGAAGTCATCAGAAGAGTAGAGTGTTAGTATTAATTCTGTCAGGACACGCTTGTTTTAGTCAATCAGATGCATTGAACCAATACCAACACACACTATATTGCGTCTTATTTAACTTCTTACTGCTCATCTTCAGCTATTTCATTGTGCCACTTACATTGGATTTGAGTTTTTACAATTTATTGTAACGGGCAGAAAAGAGCTTGAAAAATGAACAGTTGAACAAGTCCCGAAGGGTGGATTTCTTAACAAAAATAGGCAGAAAGTAAACAGTAGCGATCACTCATCCGGGTTATCATGCAGCTTCCAGGATGGGTTTCTGTAGAAAGAAGAAGACACACATAAGCTAGAGTCTCTGAAGACTTACTGAATCTCAGCCACAGGTGCGGCTTGCAGGCTTATCTGGCCGGTACCTGATAACAAGGATGCTCTGCTTGGGTGTTGACAAGGTTCTTTTGGTAATCCTCCTTTGTTTCCAGGGTAACACTGTTGAGTAATCAGGACGCCCGTCAACCCCCCGCCTCAAGCGATGTCCTGGTCCTGTTTAGAGAGATTGAGAGACAGGAGTGCGGATTTATGCGGAGAAGGCAGGCTTGGGCTTGGCTTCTTTGGTTAAAGGTACATGGCAGTGCCCCTTAACGAGGTCAAGGGTGGAGATATTCCAGGCCTTCCCAAAGCAGTCCAGTAGTTCATCCACTCGATGCATGGAGTAGCTGTCAACTCAGACACTTAATTGAGCATCCAGAAGTTGTTGCAGGATCAGAGGGTGCAATCCGGCATGGGTACGACCACAAAAGGGCTGGAGCACAAGCCTTAGGGTCCATGTCTACGACTGGCGGCTCAAATACGTTCAGGGGGTGCAATCCAATTCTTAAGGGAGTCAATGTGGTTAATGTGGTGGAAGTTTTTCCGGTCGTCTACTTCCGGCCTGGCCGAGATGGAAGTTGACAAGGCCAACCCTCTCGAGATCAGTGCAGAAGGAGTTGTAGCATGAGCCTGGGACAAGGACCATCATATTCTCATATTCATCATAGGAAGTCCCTTGGTTGCGCTGGGTAGTTGTAGAGGCAATGTTGGGTAGCCTGGGCCTTAGCCAAGTGCTCTCTTATAGAAACGGGGAACTTCAGCCTCCAGGGCCAGGCAGTGAAAGTGGTCCCTCATCCTTTGGATGGTGTTCAAAAAGAGTGGGTGTGCGTGTGCTCAAGGATGTTCGTAGTCTTGGTCTGCGGTAATACCTGTAGTTTGATTTCCTACCCCACCTCTGCGGATGTAGGGGAGCTGGCCAATCCGTACAATAATTTGTGGAAGAGGATAGGCTCTTGGATGTACTTCCCTGTCTTCAATGATCCAGACTTGTCCCCAACAGTGTTTCAGCTGTGTTACTCTTGGGCTAATGAGCTACTCTGTGACACCAGAGAAGAATCCTTAAGGTAAGGAGAGGGACTCACCATCTCTCACACTGTCAAAAGCCATAGGGCTGGCTTTGGGCGACCCTTCCTCTGGTGCAGATGTTGGCTCCACTTGTGGCTGTGGAGAACAAGTACCAGTAAGTCCTTGATTAGTACCACTTTAATCCTTCAGGTTCCTAACTCTGCAGACATGTTGACCTGGCGGGCTCTCCAGGTGATCCTCCTTTGTTTCCAGGGTGACGCTGATAAGTAGTCGGGTAGCTCATCACAACATGAGTGTGGCTGTTGTTGTTCAGTTACCAATTTTTCGCAAAATGTAGGTTCTTCATGGTAAAAAATGACAAAATAGTCATTTTTGGGTGAAATTTACCATTAAATATGAACAAACTGAAAGTAAAACAATTGATTATATTGAATAAAGTTGCTTTTGAGAGAAACTTTACATATTGAGAAAATATTATCATACAGATGTTTTGAATAAAACCTAAAACAGAGGATTCTTGTCTACTTTGCTACAGCATAGAATTGAAGTGCTGGTTTTGTCTGGTTAGAGGAGAACTGGTCCCACAACCGAGTCTCCTAAGGTTTTTTCTCCATTCTGTTACAGATGGAGTTCCTTGCTGCTGTCGCCTCTGGCTTACTAAGTTGGGTTTACTTTATTTACAGCGATAGGGGATCTGTCTTTAACTATAATTTTGCTGTACGGACACAGTGTTTTACTAATGAACCTTGTTCAGCTGCTTTGACGCAATGTATTTTGTTTAAAGCGCTATTTAAATAAAGGTGAATTGACTTGACTGTTTTTGTAAGAATTCATCCTAGATTGTAAAGTTTGTGTTTTGTCTAGGAAATTACCCTTT
>CM065674.1:2278577-2361077 GCA_033220385.1 Triplophysa yarkandensis
TGTGTGTTTGTTTAAGCGTCTGTGTGTTAGAGCATATGTGTGTGGGTGTGGGTGTGCGCGTGTGTTTGTGTGTTAGTGTTTGTGTGTGCCTGGGTGCTAATGTGTATGTGTTTTTGTGTGTGTGCGTGTGCGCGAGTGCATATGGCATGTATTTGTGCACGTGCGCATATGGTGTGTGTGTGTGTGTGTGTGTGTGTGTGTGTGTGTGTGTGTGTGTGTGTGTGTGTGTGTGTGTGTGTGTGTGCGTGCGTGCGTGCATATGGCAGGTGTGCGCATGTAAGTGCATGTGCACATATTTATATGTGTTCGTTTGTGTGACACGCGCACAGACACATATGTATTTGTGGTTTTTCGTCTGTGCGTTTGAGCTTGCACTTGTGTCTGTGTGTACGTGAGGGCTTGCGTAGGGCTTGCGTAGGTGCGCGTTTGTGTGCATGTGCGTTTGTGTGTGTAGGTGCGTGCGTGTACATATGGTGTATGTGTGTGTGTGTGTGTGTGTGTGTGTGTGTGTGTGTGTGTGTGTGCGTAAATTTTTTTTAGTTGTTTATTGTGTAATAAACGAGATATTAAACTGCAGGTGCAGAGCTGGCTGGCGAGGCGTTGCGTGTGATCTTTGCGTCACGTCAGTTGGTTGCTCTCACGGCTCCTGTGAGGTATCCGGTCAGTGCGTCTGTGAACGCGGATGGACGGGAGCGCGCTGTGATCAAGGTTCATCTACGGCTTAAAACTCTTAATTCTTCACATATGATCACATCCTGAGTCTGAAATGTACGCCAGCTTTATAAATGACGCTTACACAGTTATTGTTATCTTTAGACATTGGTCCATGTTCATCTCAACCCTGCTATGGAAACTCCAGCTGTCAGGAGATGGGACATGATTTCATCTGCATCTGTGCTGCTGGATTTACAGGCAAATACTGCCAGCTAAAGAACACAACCTGTTCATCAGAAGGGTAACACACATCCACAAAGACGCACGCACGCACGCACGCACACACACACACACACACACACACACACACACACACACACACACACACACACACACACACACACACACACACACACACACTGTGTAATTTCAATATAGATGTCTTCTTTAGCATATGAAGTCTTTGTTTTATTTGAATCTATTTTATTCCTCCGTAGATCTTCATGCCAGAACGGTGGAACCTGTGTTGGCAGCTATGTGTTTGACCACAGTTATTGCATCTGTCCATCTGGATTCACTGGACGTTTCTGTGAGATGGACGTCTGTAATCCTAACCCGTGTGAGAATGAAGGAATTTGCAGCCGTCGTAATCGGACTTTCACATGCATCTGTCCTCCGGCTTTCTCAGGCCCCGTTTGCAGCTTTACACTGTGTTCCAGCATTCACTGTATGAACGGAGGGACATGCTTGAATCATACAGACAGTCGGATTCGATGCGTCTGTCCTCCTGTGTTCACCGGCTCATCATGTGAAAGTCATGTAAAAAAGGTCAAAGTTAAAGCCAGACACAAAGGAGCCGACTCCAGTCACACTTTCCACAAATTACATCGAGCAGCAGATCGAGAGCTTCTAAAATTCACCATGAAAGAGACACTTGGAGCATTTGATTCTCTGGCCCCACAGCGCCAAGTCATCTGTTTAGCCATTCTGGGTCTGCTTACCTCTTTGGTGGTACTTGTCACAATAGGCATGATATTTTTTAATCGATGTGAGACGTGGATGGCTAATGTGAAATACAGTCAGCTGGTGCATCAACAGAGAGATTTTCTCCGGAGAGCCGGTGACGGAGAGGATCACACCATCAACATTATCTTCCCTGAGAAGATCAAACTGAATAACTATGGGCAGGGTTACACCGGCATATGAAATGGCATTAATACATCATGAGGACTATTAATCATATAAACTTAATAAAAAAGAAAAGTCTCAAACATTTGTTATGAACTACACTTTAGGTTTTAACTTTAACAGTTTATTCAGTGTTGAAAGTCATTTCTGTATCATAAGAATTTAATTCCAGTTAACCGGATCTCGTCATTTGAAACGATATACTGACTGAATGTTGTGTCTAGTGAATATAAATGTAGTTCTCAAAAAGTGTCAGGATTGACTGTTTCACAAGCTCTTCTGAAGCAAATACTGCTGATCATTTAGATTGTCTCTAGTATTTGAACATTTAGTTACCATTTGAGCCCATATTTTCATGTGAAATATTCATCATGAACATTAAATTTATCATCATGTGTTTCTGCCTGCGCAGATCAGTCGGCCTATGTTTTTGTGAGAGTACAAAGCGCACTCCCTCACCCTAATACTGATCCCCAACACCTGCCACTCATTAACACCCTCGTCAACTCATACATAAAATACAAATTTACTGTCCGGTCACAAGAATTTCCTCTATTTGGACCCCATTACCTGTCTCCAGAGTCCCAAAGCTACCTCCTGTGTTCCTCATGAGTTTATGTCCCCTACCTCCGATCTCTAAGCTCCATCATCATCTCCCTGGTCTCAAACGCCATATTCTACTGAAGAACAGTATATCCTTTATCCATTGTTTCCATCACCTCAGTTTACTCTACTTTTCTCAATAAACTTCACTATCTGTTATTCTCTGTCTTTGGCCTGTGTGTAATGAAACAGATGACCAGACCAACACCGCTGTCAAGTATAAGCCTTCCAGATCACATTCAAGACTTAGTAGATGCTTTGCGTGGAACCTTCACCCACATATCAAAACCAGCACCTCCAGTGAGAACTTCCGGGATCAGCACTACATCTCTGCCACTATCCGTGCATGCCAGTCCCATTTCCAATCCGGCGCCCTTGACTGGTTCCGTGGAGGATTGCAGCAGATTCCTCCTCCAATGTTCTCTGGTCCTGGAGAAGCAGCCACACCTGTACCCAACCGAGAGATCTAAAGTGACGTTTCTCATCCCTCAATTGCAAGGTAAAAACTTACAATGGGCTGATTCTTTTTGCACCCAAAATATCCCTGTAATCCAGTCCTACTCCAGCTTTGTTGATCACTTCAGAGAAGTCTTCGGTCGACCCGCATGGGATTCATCCATTGATGAGCAACTTTAAAATTTAGATCAAGGAAAATTGTCTGTTAATGTATATACTCTGAAGTTTAGGACACTCGGGGCCACGAGTGGATGGAATGAACAAGCCTTGCTGACTACCTACCGGCAGGGACTTGTGCGGTTTCATCTCGCTGCATATAAGGATGACATCTTCATCCAACTCTCCATCCGTTTTGCCACTCGTATCATAGAAGGCTGACCCAGAATCTGTGCTTGTACTGTGGAACACTGGGGTAGTCATCTCTACATGCCCCATTCGTCCTCCTTGGCCAGTGGTGTCTCCCATTTTATCTTCTAAATATCAAATGAAATCACTCACCACTATTATCACACTTGCTGCTACCGATACCTCAGTTTCAGCTGACATCTTTATCTACAGCGCCCACTGCTGGCAACTGAACCTCTCTACCAAGAAAACGACATCAACCTACCAGGTACACTCCATAACTGAAAAAACCCACTAAGGTTGAAGAAAGATTCTACGTAGTGTCGGTCCCCTACACCTCCAAATCATTCTGCCTCACATGGGGGAGATTAATCTGCTGGTTCTGGATGAATCCACAGCTGACTTCATCCTCGGGCGCCCTAGGTTGGTGAAACACAATCCTGTCCTCTTCTGGAAAACT
Source organism: Triplophysa yarkandensis (assembly GCA_033220385.1). Lineage (NCBI taxonomy): Eukaryota > Metazoa > Chordata > Actinopteri > Cypriniformes > Nemacheilidae > Triplophysa > Triplophysa yarkandensis. The sequence continues at coordinate 2,282,284 of CM065674.1, forward strand.
GACAAAATCATGAGGTGGGGCAAAGACTGTTTTCATGGATGTTTGGCAGGATTACCAGTTCCATCCTCTCCTCCTGAACATCCCTCAATCTATGTTACATCCATATACCCCCTTCAGTGAGGTCTTCTGTGCAAAAAGAGCTTCCAAACTCCCTCAACATCGGCAATGTGACTGTGCCATTGATCTGCTACCGGGTGAGTCAGTGTCAGGGGACAGATCTACCCCCTCTATGTCCTGGAGGTGAAGGCAATTGAAGAGTACATCCAAGAGGCCCCGGCACAAGCAGACATCTGTGGAGAAGAAGAGCGGTGGCTTGCGGTCATGCATTGATAACCGTACCCTCCTCAATATAACCATAAAATTCTGTTATCCACTCCCTCTAGTCCCAGCAGTCCTAGAACATCTCCGTGGTGCCACCGTATTCACCAAGGGGGACCTCCGCATCGCGGATGTGAAAGACAGTCTTTATCAGCCCTACCGGACATTACGAATATCTGGTTATGCTGTATGGACTTGCTAACGCCCCTTCCTTGTTTTAAGATTTTATTCATAAAGTTATCCAAGATTTCCTTTATAAATTCGTTCTTGTATATATCCATTACATCCTAATTTACTTTAACAGCTTGGTAGAACATCAACACGACATTGCATAGGTCCTGAAAGGCCTGAGGGACCTGAAGGCAGAAAATGGGGATTGGGTAATGGTGTTTGTTGGGCAAAGTCGGTCCGCAGCGTCACAAACTCCTACTCTGTCTGGTCTGGCCGAGAGTAGAGATGCTCCACAATCTGTCGCTGGGGGATACTAACAGTTGTCACAGGATCTCATCCATTTTCTTGGGGAACGGCAACCGCTGTGTGAATATGACATGAATAAAATTAGTGGATTTTGTTTTCCTTGTTGTTTAACACTTCACGATGCCCGCATTTTTCCCCAGTGTAACGTGTGAAGAAGCACGCAACACAGAAGTGCAGCGAAGAGCCCCGGAGGGTGTATTTATTGACAAAGTGAAATGAAACGGACGTCAAATAAAAGTCCTCTCCTTCCGGTGCTCGGTGTGCTGTGCTCCGGGTTTGGGAGGTCATGAGCTGCTCTTTACTCAAGAGAAAAAGAGATTACATTAGTACTTGGCCCTCACAAGACATGTATCGCCGACTGAGTGTTTCAGGCAGCTTAAAAGCTCTAAGAATTCATTGGGAGCAGCCGCGAACAGTCGTCCTGTGATAAGGGGTGCTAGATGCGTCAAGTCTGTTTCCCCGGCGACGCTGATAGTTGCTTGTCACAATAGATTGAATGCAGTGTTAAATATTTTGAAGGAACTGTTGTATTTTGTTTTTACAGTTTTGGGAATTGTGTGTACAGTTTTGAAAAATGGTGAATTAGTTTTGAAAACGTTTACAGTTGGAAAAAACTTTCAAGAGAATCTGTCCAAGCAGACAATATTTTATTGAAAGAAATTTGAATCACATGTTTACAACATGTACGCTTTAATTTTATAAGGCAATTTAAACTTTGAGGGAATCAACAGTGTAAGCTTTTCTGGCATTGATCATGTCCCTCAATCTAACCGCATACGCATGAAGCAAGTATACATAGTACCACAGTGTGTGCATGTAACCACAAGTTTTTTAGTGCTGATTCTTACAGTACACTTCAGAGTTTCTATTAACATGCAAAAGTTGGTGTATGTAAATCAGGAGTGATACAGATAGACTATTGAAATAGTTCATTGTAATCTTGTCCAGGTTTTTTTTAATGGAAAGGCAATTTGGAAATAATATAAGAGGTTGAACTAGTGCATGTTTTAAACTTTTTTTTGTTTTTTAAAGAACAGTTCAGAATGTTGTGTTTTATTTTTTCAGAAAACAAAGTAAAAAAGATATGTTTTTATTATAAATTTGTTAATTGTGCAAGCTAATTTTATATCCACAAATGAAAATATATAAAACAAAAACCGGCCTTTAAACATTTTTATTGTGATATGTTATCATTTATAAAATTAATTAGTAGTTAATTTAACAAAAAGGCTATGAAAACTTGGAATATTTGTATAACTTACAATTTGTTTGAATGTATGTGATGTCTATCCCTCTGGCAGAGGTAATATTAAGATGTATACTTGCATATTTTTTATTCTGTTGTTTACGTTTGAGATTTACGCAATAAAAAATATAAAAATAAAAAAACGCACCATTCAAGTCATGTTCATAGTTAAGCTCGAAGATTTGTCATGCAGTTATGTTATGTAGTTAAATTTTTTTACTTAATCAACCAGCTTGTTGGTTTAAAATGGTATTATCTATGTTTTAAAACAGAAGGTTATTCGGGAGAATACGAACAAGTTCACTCTTTCTCAATCAGGCCAGCACGGTAATTCTGCGACCGCCATCTAATGATAACTGCCGGCCTTGCCTTTCAGTTGCGTGTTGATCGTCAGTGCTGAAACAGCGGAAAGAAAGTCTCAAAATCCAAATGAACCGAACAGGATCGACTCAAACCAGGAATTAATAAATTCACACGTGTTGGCTGATCCAGAAATGCATGGATTAATTTTTTTACGTGGAAATTGTCACACTTTAATTCCAACTAGAACATTAATACTCAAAAACATGACACATTTATTTAATTCTTAATTTTACATACACTGGTTGAAAAGCATTTGTTTCATTGTATAGTGACACACATTTATGAATCATGTTGACGTTAATGAAAGCCCTGGCTAGTTCGTTAGGTGTGTGTGTGTGTGTGTGTGTGTGTGTGTGTGTGTGTGTGTGTGTGTGTGTGTGTGTGTGTGTGTGTGTGTGTGTGTGTGTGTGTGTGTGTGTGTGTGTGTGTGTGTGTGTGTGTGTGTGTGTGGGTGTGTGGGTGGCTGGAAAGCTATAAACTGCGAAAAGGAAGTCTCAAAATCCAAATGAACCAAACGCGATCGATTTGACCAAGATGTCAATAAATGAACTCGTGTCTTCTGATCCACAAATGCACGGATTCATTTTTGCATGAGCAATTTTTGATTTAATGCAGAACAGAACCTGTGTATTCGCAAACATGTTTTATTTGTACAAATCGCTGCACAATCATTCAATCCCGAATTCCACAGATTCAAATTAAATGATATTTGTTTGTGGTTTGTAAAATACATTCACAAAATGTATCTAGGTTGCATCTGTAAGTTACAAGTGAGGAAGGTGGTGTCGTGTCTGGTGTGGACAGATCAAGATCACAAGTGATAATGAAATGATCGGATGTATGCAGTGGGGTTACCTGACTGTGACGAGTAGAGCAGTAGCGTGTGAAGACAAGATCAAGTTGGTTACCAGAATTGTGGGTCGCCGGTGTGGAAAGTCGCTTGAGGTAAAACGATGCGACCAGGTTTTCGAAGTCAACAGCTAAAGATTTTCCAAGGTAAATGTTGAAGTCTCCGAGTACCATGAGAGGGGTGCCATCTCCTGGAAAATATGACAGGAGCATATCAAATCCTCATAGAACTGTCCAAGCGGACCTGGGGGGGCGATAGATGAGTAAAAAAAATAATTAAAAAAGGCTACAAAAACGACCCTGCAGATTTCTCTCTCTATCAGTCTCTTCTTTCTTTGCAGATGTCTCGGATGCTAAGACTGCAAGGGGAAAGTTAACAACTCACAAGACTCTCGCACTTTCTTCAAGACATTCTCTGCTCTACTCTGTCCACCTTTCCTCTGCCCTCTTCGGACCTAGCGGCTAATTACTTTGACTCCTTGTTTGTGAAGAAGAACATCGCTATCAGCAGTCAGTTCTCCGCTCACCTGCCATTAATCCATACTCGAGCTCCTCTGGCCGCCTATCTCCACTTGTTCTCTCCCTTCACTGGGTATGACGTTGCAAGAATCTTCAGCTTGAACCACACGCCTACCTGACCACTAGACCCCATCGCCACCCATCTCCTACAAGACATCTCTCCATCTGTCAACTCATCTCTCAACTCTGTCAATGTCTCCTTTATTTATATAGCGCTTTAGACCAAATTCATTGCATCAAAGCAGTTAAACAACATTAATTGGTAGAATAGCCTTTCATAATGCAAAATGTTCAGTTGAAATAGTGTCTGCGCTGTGGAAGACAATCTACGGATACCATCAAGAAGTCTTCAAATCAACACATGGAGGATGTTAAATGCCAGTTTTCTATTTATTTTAAGTTTTCCCAAGCCAGCAATTTGCAAGATGCTCACAGGTGCCAAAACATAAAAAATTCAAAAGAAAAATGGAAGGAAAAACAACAACCTTAGATCAGGTATAACAATACAATCATAGTACTCAGCAGATACTGCACTCACTACCACCAGTCATCAACTCCTCACCAATTCCTTGTGCGAGCATTTATACACATGGATACAACCATTTATCAGCAATCATAAAATGGGAAAGTATTAAAGACCATGAAAATGTATTACAGATCAAGTAACAGTATTAAAAGATCAAGTAACCATAAATCCTTCAACACACACATTTAAATAACACAACCCAAAACTTCATTTCAACAATATTCAATTCAATTCAATTCACTTTTATTGTCACATCACCACAGCACATGTGCCCTGGTGAGTGAAATTCTTAGGAGCTTGCTCCAAAAACAGCGCAGTACATGTAACATATAACATGTAACATGTAGTACAGACATAATACAGTGTGCAATATGCACATACATATAATCAGTACACACAGTGTACTATAGACAACACAGTCGAAACATTCAACATACATACATTTAGCACGAGAAAAACATTAAACACTAAACACAGAGTGTGCACGTTCTGCATAATGTAAACAATGTAACAATGTAAACAAGTTGTGCATAGGGTGAGGTAGGCTGTTGTTTAAAGGGCATTGTGTAAATATTGTCCAGTGTTAAACTTGCCGTTAAAGTGCAGTGTGTGACATATTGTGTGTGGGGGTGTGTCAGTACTGATTGTTCATGAGTCGGATAGCCTGAGGGAAAAAGCTATCCCTCAGTCGACTCGTGCGGGAGCGGATGCTGCGGAGACGTCTTCCTGAGGGCTGCATAGAGAGCAGTCTGTGAGATGGGTGGCTGGAGTTCCTGATGATCTTCCGGGATTTCCTTATGCACCGCCTGGTGTAGATGTCCTGGAGGGAGGGAAGCTCACCTCCGACGATGTGGCTGGCAGTTCGCACGACCCTTTTCAGAGCTTTGCGGTTGCCAGCAGTGCTGTTCCCAAACCAGACAGTGATGCAGCTCGTCAGAATGCTCTCTATGGTGCAGGTGTAGAAGGTTCTGAGGATGCTGGGGCTCATGCCAAACTTCCTCAGCCGTCTCAGAAAGAAGAGGCGCTGTTGGGCCTTCTTCAGCACCGCGTCGGTATGAGTGGACCAGGTGAGATCCTCGCTGATGTTGACGCCGAGGAACTTGAAACTGCTCACCCACTCCACAGGTGTCTCGCCGATAGTGATGGGTCTGTGTTCTCTGCTCTGTCTCCTGAAGTCGACCACCAGCTCCTTGGTCTTGTCAGTGTTGAGTGAGAGGTGGTTCTCCTGACACCATTTAGTCAGGGTGCTCACTTCCTCTCGGTAGGCCGTCTCGTCGTTGTCGGTGATCAGGCCTATGACGGTTGTGTCGTCAGCGAACTTGACAATGACATTGGAGCTGTGCATGGCTGTACAGTCGTGCGTGTACAGGGAGTACAGGAGTGGGCTGAGAACACAGCCCTGAGGAGCACCAGTGTTGAGGGTCATCGGGGATGAGGTGTTGCTGCCCATTCTGACCACCTGACTTCTGCCCGTCAGGAAGTCCAGGATCCAGCTGCACAGAGATCTGTTCAGTCCAAGATTCTGGAGCTTCTCAACAAGTGTGGAAGGCACTATGGTGTTGAATGCTGAGCTGTAGTCCACAAACAGCATCCTCACATAGGAGTTCTTATTTTCCAGGTGGGAGAGAGCAGTGTGTAGGGTGAAAGCAATGGCGTCGTCTGTGGAGCGATTGCTGCGGTATGCAAACTGTAGAGGGTCCAGTGAGGCGGGCAGCACAGAGCAGATGTAATCTCTGATCAGTCTCTCAAAACACTTACTGAAGATCGGTGTAAGAGCGACAGGCCTCCAGTCATTTAAGCATGTGGTTTTTGATTTCTTGGGTATGGGCACGATGGTTGATGTCTTGAAGCATGCAGGGACCACAGACAGACAGAGGGAGAGGTTGAAGATGTCCGTGAAGACACCTGCCAGCTGGTATGCGCATGTTCGGAGCACACGGCCTGGGATGCCATCAGGACCCGCAGCTTTCCGGATATTTACCCGTCTGAAGGATCGGTGACATCCGCGACAGAGACGGAGAGTGACGTCACGTCTTCTGCAGCAGCTGCGGGAACTCTCTCTGTGTGGGCGGGGCTGTGAGCCTCGAAACGAGCATAGAAGTTATTGAGCTCATCCGGCAGAGAGGCAGCGATGTTCACATTAGCTGCTTTATTCCCTTTATAGTCCGTGATGTTACTGATGCCCTGCCACATGCTTCGTGAATCATTTGTGTTGAAATGATCCTCCACCTTGGTTTTGTATTGTCTTTTAGCGGTTCTGATAGTTTTCCTGAGATCGTAACTTGCTTGTTTGCGATCGTCAGCATCTCCGGATTTAAAAGCAGATGTCCGCGGTGACAAGGCTGCTCGAACATCGCTGTTGATCCAGGGTTTCTGGTTGGGGTATATTCGGATAGTTTTGGTCGGCACCACATCATCTATACACTTCCTGATGAAACACATGACAGAGTCTGAGTACAGCTCGATGTCGTCATCAGATGCTGCCCGGAACATGTCCCAGTCCACGTGATCAAAACAGTCCTGAAGTGTAGCGTCTGATTGGTCCGACCAGCACTGAATTGTCCGGAGGGCGGGGGCTTCCCGCTTCAGTTTCTGCCTATAGGCGGGTAGCAGCAGAATGGAGCAGTGATCTGATTTGCCGAACGGTGGGCGGGACAGAGACTTGTAGGCGTCCCGGAAGGGAGAATAACAATGGTCCAGTACACGATCACCACGAGTGTTAATGGTGATGTGTTGGCAGTATTTTGGTGCTATTGTCCTGAAATTAGCTCTGTTAAAATCCCCCATGACAATAAACGCTGCCTCTGGGTGCATGGTCTCCTGCTGACTGATATTCCTGTACAGATCCTTGAGTGCCTGCTCTGTGTTGGCTTGAGGAGGAATGTAAACAGCTGTGATCTCCCCCAGTAGCCAGAATGGTCGACACAGAAGCATGTGAAACTCCAGATCAGGAGAGCAGAAGGATGTAATAGAGTGTTGGTTCCTCTCATCACACCATGAGTTGTTAATAAAGAAACAAACTCCTCCACCTCTGCTCTTCCCTGTGAGCTCTTTAGTTCTGTCCGAGCGGTGCATGGAGAACCCGGTGAGCTCGATGGCTGAGTCTGGACCCTCTGCACACATCCAGGTCTCTGTGAGGCAGATAATACAGCAGTCTCGTGTTTCTCGTTGGTATGAGATCCGTGCCCTCAGTTCACAGAGTTTATTGTCCAGAGATTGAACATTAGCCAGTAAAATTGAAGGGAGAGGAGGTCGGAGAGATCGGCGCCTGAGTCTGACGAGCACGCCAGCTCTCTTTCCTCTTCTCCGGCGGCGCTTCTTCTGTCGCGTCCGTGCAGCACAAACAAAGGGTTCCGATGCGGTGTCTGTAAACAAACCGCCGGCGTTCAGGAACTCAAAGTCCGGTTTTCTGTTCGCGACGAAGGCACCTATGTTAAGAAGTGTTTGCCTGTCGTAGACAGTTAAACAAACAACATCCAAAACATAGGACAAAAACAAACAAACAAGTAGAACAAACGAAAAACTGCAAAGTTTTCGCGGAGCTCGCAACACGGCAGCCATACTCGGCGCCATCTTGGGTCATATCGGGTCAATAATTATAAGAAGTAAACATTAATAATCTCATCAAAACAGTTCCACCCCTTACCCACCATACTTGGTATCTCCCACTCCAATGGTACAAAAAGCATGACAAACGCCCATTCTGGTCTTTTACTCAAATCAAGATGGCCGCCACCATGTATGCTGATCCAGATGAAAGTCAACAGTTTGTGAAAAGCTTCCATTGTCCACTGGGTAAGTGCTCAGGTGGCCAGCCTAAGACACAACAGTCTAACTGTAGGGGAATGTTTGTGTGTGTGTGTGTGTGTGTGTGTGTGTGTGTGTGTGTGTGTGTGTGTGTGTGTGTGTGTTATCCATCTCTCCCCTTGCTGGTACATCAAGGTAATAAAAGACTTTTAAAACCCAAGTATGTGTTAATTTGTCTCTAGAAAGGGCTAACAAGGGGAACCCAGGGAACAGAGGGCAGCTCTGTGACATTTCTCCCCCCTTCTGCAGACGACCACTGTCGTCCCGAATGTCAAATCTCCACCCCTCCAAGAACTGGGGTCGAAAAGCCTATTTTAGTATCTACCTCCCCTGGGATACGGGACAAAAAGTCAGCCACCTTGTTTCAGGGTCCCGGGCAGTATTTCACAGTGAACTGGTAGGGCTGGAGAGAAGAGACCATCTCGTAATCCGGGCATTAGAGTCTGTCATGTGTTCCAACCATTGCAGGGCTCGATGGTCGGTTTCTAACAAAAAGGGCCTCCCCAGAAGGTAGTACCGAAGTGAAACCGTAGCCCATTTTAATAGCCAAGCACTCCTGTTCCACTGTCGAATAACGTGTTTCTCGAGGGAAGAGTTTCCGACTCAAGAAGGCCACTGGTCTGCGATCTCCATCCTCTTCCTGGAGTAACACCACTCCCAGTCCGACTCCAGAGGCATCCGTCTGCAGGATCAATGGTTTCTGGAAATCTGGGCTAAGCAGAACAGATTCTGCACATACTGTCTCTCGTAAGTCCTGGACAGCTCGCTCACCCTGCTCCGTCCAGATCACCTTGTTGGGAGCTGTGGCTCTAGTAAGATCTGTGGGCACAGAGGCCCTGGCAGAAAAGTTAGGTATAAACCTGCGATACCATCCCACCAAGCCCAGGAAAGATCTCACCTGTTTCTTAGTTACGGGGGGTTGGTAACTTCGGATGACCTGTATCTTCTCCTGTTGCGGGCGAATGACTCCTCCTCCAATCACAAATCCAAAGTAGCTGATCTCTCTCTTGGCTATTGTAACCTTCTTTGGGTTGATGGTAAGACCGGCTGCTTTAATTCTCCCCAGGACTTGCCATAGATGTTGACAGTGTTCTTCCAAGGTCTCACTGAAGATGACCACATCGTCCAGATATGCTGCCGCAAACTCCCTGGTGCCTTGCAGGATTTGGTCCATTAAACGTTGGAAAGTTGCTGGCGCCCCCTGCAGGCCGAATGGCATAACCCTGAAATGGAATAGCCCAAACAGGGTTTTAAAAGCGGTCAGTTCCTTGGCTCTGGCCGTTAAAGGTACCTGCCAGTACCCCTTGCATAAATCCAGTGTGGATAGGTATCTGGCTCTGCCCAGTCTTTCCACCAACTCATCAATTCTTGGCATTGGATAAGGGTCTACCTTAGACAGGCTGTTAAGTTGTCTGAAGTCAATGCAAAATCTAAGGGTGCCATCCTTTTTTGGGACTAGAACAATGGGGCTACACCACTCAATAAGAGATGGTTCAATCAACCCATGGAGAGCATGATGTCTAGTTCATCCTTATGCACTGTCACCAGGCGTTCTGGGATCCGATAACTCTTCTGGCGGGCTGGAGTTGCCTCCCTAAGGATGACATCGTGTCGCACCAGGTTAGTACACCCAGGTTTCTCCTGAAACAGCCTGGGATCAAACAGCTGCTTTACCTGGTCTCTTTGAGGTTGCTCTAGATGGAATATATCCACAGCTTGTTGAGTGCAGCTGGTTGAAAGTACTGCTCTGTTGGTTCCTCTTCCTCCCCAACCACACGAAAAATAAGTTGTACAGCCCCAGTCTCCTTCCTGGGGTGGAACTCTTTCAACAAATTAATATGGAAGTTTAGCTTTTTCTTCCCCTGCTCTGGCATAGAGATCTCGTAGGTGACTCTACCCGTCTTCCGCGCAACCTCATAGGGTCCATGCCACTTAGCTAGCAACTTATTCTCATTGATAGGAAGCAGCAGCAGCACTTTTTGGCCAGCCTCAAATGATCTCTCGTGCTTTTTTATCGTACCAAACTTTCTGAGTTTGCTGGGATTTTTTCATGTTCTCCTGGGCCAATGATGTCATGTCTTCCAGACGCTCTCTCATTTGGACCACATATTGGACCACGCTGCACATACCATCCTTGGGTCCCTCCCACTGTTCTTTAAGCAGATCCAAAGGACCTCTCGCCTGCCGGCCATATAACAGTTCAAATGGGGAGAAACCTGTGGAAGCTTGCGGCACCTCTCTGTAAGCAAACAACAGATAAGGTAACCATTGGGCCCAGTCGGACCCTGACTTGGAAACTAACTTGGGCGGCATGCTTTTGAGGGTTTGGTTGAACCGTTCGACCAACCCGTCAGTCTGGGGGTGATAAGGGGTAGTCTTAATGGCCCTAATTCCTAACAGTTTTTACACCTGTTTTAACAGCAAGGACATAAAATTTGCACCCTGATCTGTTAAGATTTCACGAGGAATCCCCACTCTAGAAAACAACTGTACAAGACAGTTAGCTACTTGTCTAGCTTTGATGTTTCTAAGTGGAAAGGCTTCTGGGTACTTGGTGGCATAATCACAATTACTAAAAATGTACTGATTCCCATACTTACTTCTTTCCAGGGGCCCCACTATGTCCATTCCCAGGCGACCAAAGGGTGTGTCAATAACTGGCAATAATAACAAATGTGCAGGTGCAACTCTCCTTCCAGATGTCATCTGACACTCTGTACAGGTACGGATAAACTCTGTAACATCCGTATATATCTTGGGCCAACTGAACCGACTGGCAACCCTTGCTAACGTCTTGTGCTTGCCTAAGTGTCCTGACCACGGAACAGAGTGCCCTAGAGTCATAACTGTATTGCTTCCGGAACTACCAATGCTTCAACCTCCCCTTTCACTTGATAGAGTATACCCTTTTTCACTATGTACTTTTCCTCCCTCAAACAAGATACAATATTCTTTCTAACACTATCAGACACATTCTGGAACCAATCCTGCAACGTAGGATCACTTCTCTGCATTTCAGCTATGTCCTCTGGGATTGTCATATTCAGAGGGCCTTCTGGCACAGGCAGCTCCTCAACCTGCCCTTTTACACTACCCTCAAACTTACGTTTATGCCTTTCCTTTTTAGATTTGCGTCTTTTGTCACCGGTCACCTCAATGTCAACATCAGTAAAAGGCAACTCATTGAAGTAGGCTGCATCACTCTGGGCTCGGGTCACCGCATAGCAGGGCTGAACTTGGGGGACCAAAACACAGAGAATGGGAAGATCTTGCCCTAGCACTATCTCATGAGGTAACTGGGACGCGACGGCCACTTGCAACAAAAAAGTCTGCCCCTGCACTGTTAAGTAAATCTCTGCCGTCGGATACTCCCTAACTTCTGCATGCACACAGCAAACTTTAATGGAATTCTGAGTAGTATATTCATCTTTAGGAACCAAGCTGTCATGTACTAGAGTTTGGGTGATACCCGTATCCACTAAGGCCTTAGCTGACTGACCATTCACAAGTACCGGGATCAATATGTTTGTGTGGTGTGTCTGTCCAGACTCATAAGGCAAAGTATGTGGCAGGTAAGGGCGGGGAGCATAACAGAAAGCTGAATGCTTAACCTTCCTGGATGGACAACAGGGCATAGTATGTCCCATCTCCCCACAATAGTAGCATCTAACTTCCTGCTTGTTAGTTCTATCCCCCTGCTTACCAACAAACTCACTTTACCTTGGGAATGACCACCCTCACCCCCAGACTTACTTGGCCATCTTTGACTCCGACATCCGAAAGTGCGTTGGGGATCCCGACGTTTGGCCAGTTATGTCTCTGCAAGCTTAGCTGCTTTTTCTGCCGTGGCTGGATCAAGCTCCTTAATCCACACGGCCATGTCAGGGCTGATCATTCGCATAAATTGCTCCAAGATAATAAGTTCTGACAACTGCTGAATATTACAGGTCTCTGGCTTCACCCATTTCCAGAAGAGATCTTTCAATCGTACATAAAGCTCACAGGGGTTCTCATCTGGCAGAATCTCGGAGCGAAACCTTTGCCGGTAGATCTCTGTATTAATCTCATATTTTATAAGTATGGCGTCCTTGACTTTTCATAATCCTCAGCATCATTCCGATCCCCATTCCCATGGCTATATAGGCACCACGTGCCTTTCCTGTTAACAGGGGAACCAGTCGTATTGCCCAATTTGCTTTAGGCCATCTGCATGCAGTGGTCATCCTTTCAAAGGTTGTTAAGAATTGCTAAATGTCATCATCTCTTGTCAAGGGATGTAATCTCGGCTCGACACTTCCTGAGGCTGTACCTTCTCCTGTTGGCACTGGGCTTACAGCTGTAGACGTTGGCTGGCTTCCCCTTTGGTCCCCTCCAGCCTGGATCTCTATAACCTGGTGCTGAATTTGCTGGAATTGGTGCTGCATATTTCGCCAACGCTGGTCTTGCTTCACCATTACTTGCTCCATTCGGGCCCGCTGCCTGAGTAGTTATTGCATCACTTCTACCAGCAGCAGCTGTTGCTAGTGGTAACTCCGTAGAACTGGGCAGCTCCTGATTTATTCCCAACTGTTCATCTGAACCCGCACCTAGATCTTGTCTGGTCTTGGGTGGCATAACGATCCCACTTCTGACACCACTTGTGGAAGACAATCTACGTATACCATCAAGAAGTCTTCAAATCAACACATGGAGGATTTTAAATGCCAGTTTATTTATTTTAAGTTTTCCCAAGCCAGCAAAGTGTAAGGTGCTCACAGGTGCCAAAACATAAAAAATTCAAAAGAAAAATGAAAGGAAAAACAACAACCTTAGATCAGGTATAACAATACAATCATAGTACTCAGCAGATACTGCACTCACTACCACCAGTCATCAACTCCTCACCAATTCCTTGTGCGAGCATTTATACACATGGATACAACCATTTATCAGCAATCATAAAATGGGAAAGTATTAAAGACCATGAAAATGTATTACAGATCAAGTAACAGTATTAAAAGATGAAAAAACCATAAATCCTTTAACACACACATTTAAATAACACAACCCAAAACTTCATTTCAACAATAATTATAAGAAGTAAACATTAATAATCTCATCAAAACAGTTCCACCCCTTACCCACCATACTTGGTATCTCCCACTCCAATGGTACAAAAAGCATGACAAAAGTCCATTCTGGTCTTTTACTCAAATCAAGATGGCCGCCACCATGTATGCTGATCCAGATGAAAGTCAACAGTTTGTGAAAAGCTTCCAATGTCCACTGGGTTAGTGCTCAGGTGGCCAGCCTGAGACACAACAGTCTAACTGTAGGGGAATGTCTGTCTGTCTGTCTGTCTGTCTGTCTGTCTGTCTGTCTGTGTGTGTGTGTGTGTGTGTGTGTGTGTGTGTGTGTGTGTGTGTGTGTGTGTGTGTGTGTGTGTGTGTGTGTGTGTGTGTGTGTGTGTGTGTGTGTGTGTGTGTGTGTGTGTGTGTGTGTGTGTGTGTGTGTGTGATCCATCTCTCCCCTCGCTGGTACATCAAGGTAATAAAAGACTTTTAAAACCCAAGTATGTGTTAATGTGTCTCTAGAAAGGGCTAACAAGGGGAACACAGGGAACAGAGGGCAGCTCTGTGACATGCGCATTAATTTTCAATTCGTCGATGTCCTCTTTGTTTACTTTAATTAGTATCTGTGCGTTCAAATTCAATCAAGTCAAAGATATCGCTGTAAATGAGGTGACTCCAACTAAGCAAGCCAGAGGCGACAACGGCAAGGAACCAAAACTCGATCGGTGTCAGAATGGAGAACAAACCTTCAGAGAAACCAGGCTCAGTTGGGGGGCCAGTTCTCCTCTGACCAGACAATCTAGCAGTTCCAGGCTGCAGCAGAATGGAGAAGAAACATTTGTGTGCTGTGGTCGTATCCCGATGAACAACAGAGCCCAGGTCATCGCAGGGGATTGGTATCCGGGGTGTTCTTTTCCTGGTCTTCGCTTTGTTCAAGGGATTTAGAGGGCTTTTCTATGTCTGGACCCTCCATCTGGTATGTATCTACATACATACCGACTCCGGTTTAATGCAATGTCCTTGATGAACCGGGTATAGCCTGGCTGTAGTGGATTGGGGAAAGCTAGGTGCAGTTGGGGAGCCAGTTTTCCTCTGACTAGATTTTAACCAGTAGGTCAATTCCTGGCTGCAGCAAAGTCGAGAAGAATCATCTGTCTCCTGTGGTCCCATCCTGATGGTCGTCTGAGTCAAGGTCTTGAAAGGGATCTGCATCTGGGGTTCTAGTCGTCCTGGTCTCCGCTGTCCTTCCGGGCCTTAGGGGTCCTTTCTACCCCATCTGGTCTGGATACGCACTGGATCCTGGCGACTACAATGCCATCTGATCTGGAAACAGACTGGATCCAGTAGCCCGATGAGCTCGGAAAAAGAGAGAAACAGAACAATATTAGCGTAGATGCCATTCTTCTAATGTTATAGCAAATATATTGTGTGTTATGGAGAGTGTTCTCGGTTCTGGATTTCTTAAGTATTTGGATATTGGAAACATGTTAGAATTTATGTGTGAGCCAGGTTAAAGAGATTTGTTTTTAATCTAGATCTAGAGATTAGTTTTTAATCTGCAAGGGTGTATCTGCCACCCGAACACTATTTCGTAAATTATGCCATAGTTTAGGCGCCAAGTAGGAAAAGGATCTGCTGCCCGTAGATGATTTTGATATTTTAGGTTTAATCAAATTGCCTGAGATTTGAGTATGCAGCAAACTTGATAATTATAAGGTAACAGGAGCTCTTTTAAATACTGAGGTGCTAAACCATTCAAGACTTTTTAAGTAATAAGCAAGGTTTTAAAATCTATATGATGTTTGATAGGGAGCCAGTGCAATATTGACAGGACCGGAGTAATTTGGTCATACTTCCTGGTCCTTGTAAGAACTCTTGCTGCAGCATTTTGGACTAACTGTAATTTTTTTTTACTAAGCATGCAGGACAACCACCTAATAAAGCATTACAATAATCCAACCTTGAGGTCATAAATGCATGGACTAACATTCCTGCATTTGAAATTGAGAGTGTAGGCCGTAATTTACATATTTTGAGGTGAAAAAATGCCGTTTTTCAAATGCTCGATACGTGGATTTGCAAGGAGTGATTTTAATCAAATATCGCACCTAAGTTCCTAACTGATGACGAAAATGAACCCATGACAGTCCGTAATGTAACCCAAGAACTGGACTGATTGGAGAAGGAATGAACAATTCTCGGCTTTCAGGAAGAGTTGGTGTTCCTAAGTTTCTGGAGGACCTCTGCAACTTGGTGGCGATGTTCTGCCTCACTCGGGAGTAGATGAGGATATCATCTGTGTAATGAACAATAATGAAGTGGTGAAGGAACTCCCAGAGTTCTTCGTGGATGAAGTTCTGAAATACAGATGGGGCATTGACCAGACCATAGGGCATAACGAGATACTCGTAGTGACCGGAGGGGTCATGAAAGCGGTCTTCCATTTATCCCCCTTTCTCTATTCTCACCAGGTTGTAAGCGCTGCGGAGTTCCAACTTCGTGAAGATGATAGTAGATCAATGTTGTTCTAGGGCCGTAGGAACCTGAGGAAGACGTTATTTGAACTTGACGGGGTTGGTTGAGGATCCGATAATCAATACATGGCAACAGCCCTCCATCCTTCTTGGCCACAAAAAGAAAATGGATGCTGCGGGGGAAGTGGAACGATGAATGTATTCTTGACTGAGAGCTCCGTGTATGTACTCCTCCATGGTCTTGGTCTCTGGAAGCAACAACGAGTAGATCCTACCTCTGGGTAAAACAGCATCTGGGATCAGGTCTATGGTGCAGTCTCATGGACAATGAGGTGGTAGCTGGGAAGCTCTCTTGGGGCAGAAAATCTCCTGGGACTTCCGGTTGGTGAGAGGAATGGAGTAGTGGCGTTTTTCCAGGCTCCTGCCGCACAGTCTCTATTTTCAGTATTATTCAGTCGATTTAATCTTAACCTCACCACAACTGAATGTCAGACATTTATTTGACAATTCTAGCCAGCCATTTTAGCATTGTCTAAAACCGCTAAACAATCAAAGAAAGAACTTTCACCAGACTCTGCTACCGATAACGCTATTTTAGCTAACATGATAGCTGAAATGCGGGTAGATTTGAAAACAAACTCTCTGCCATTGATGCCAAGTTGGACGGTATGCAGACTACAGTTACTAATCATGAGCAACGCATTTCGAACCTGGAATCTGGGCTATACCATCTGCAGTCATTGTAATCTCAGCTAACCAACATGGCTGATGACAACACTAAACTGAAAGCCAAGATAACTGACTTGAAGGGGAGAAGTAGGCAATGTGCTTCTCATTGGAGTACCCGAATCTGTCGAGGGAACACGTCCAACAATATTTTCCCAAATTTCCTGGTGGATATTCTGGGCAAAGATGTGCTGACCTCCCCCCTGGAGCTCGACAGGGCTCACCTTGCGCTGAGACCCAAACCAGCAGCAGTGGATAAACTTAGGGCAGTGATCATTTGCTTTCACAAGTTCCAAACCAAGGACTTGGTAATTCATGCTGCCCGCAAGAAGCTTGAAGACTTAAAATATGATGACAAGCCTGTGTTCTTATACGATGACTACTATCCTGAAGTAATGGGCCAGCTGTTCACTTTCAAGTTCGAGCCCTCTTTACTGCATCCAGCACGACTTTTCATCAGGTCTGACGACGGAGAGGGACGGCACCTTTTTTTTGGTGAGAGAAGCTTAGCGGTTTTTGGCATCACACTGGAAATCTGTATCTTTGATTGCTAACGGCGACTGATCCTAACAAGAGGAAATTTGTTATTCAGGTAGATTATTTTGGTTTCAGGATGTTAACTGGGGATACTAACTCTTGCCTACTTCCAATTGTATGTCTGTCTCGATTGTAACCCTTATTTGAAGTAAACGCGGCCATGGGCTATGTAATATGACTCTGCAATGTGGGCTATAAGAGTCTTGGTTTAGCAGTGAAGCAGCTTCGCAGTTTTTTTTTTTTTTTTTTGGACTGTACCATACCACCCAGCCCACTGTGTTTCCCTATTTAAACCCCTTGTGTTTATTGTTCTTTGCTGGTTTGTTTGTATTTTGTTCGTAGTGATGAGGTTGTTTAGCTGTTTGTATCCCTATGCCTGTTTCCTCCGTGTTAAGTTTCTCCTGTGTCTGTTTGTTAGTTAAAGATCTGTTTTGTTTTTGCCCCCTCGTGGGAAGTTGTTTGTTTTATATTTTCAGTTATCCTTTTCCCTACTGTGGGTGTTTTTGTCTTTTCTTATTAAAGTCTTTGTCCATATCAACTACGCTGCCTGCATTTGGGTTCTCTCTCCACGCTAACCGTGACAGGGAGAAGCAGAATCATGAGAGAGAATGAACAGCAAACACAAGGAGTTTAAATGGTGAAACATAACGAGGGATAACGACATGATGGCCGGTGTGTGGAATGAAACAATGATGGGAAGATAGACAAGACAACGAGGGGGCAGGGCCAGGAGACGAGATAAGAGAGCACATGGCATATCATAACAAACAATGCCATGTGTCTCACACAAAACACATGGGTCTGCCATGATTCTGCAAAATCATGAAAACTATGACCAAGAGAGGCAGAATCATGACACTCTTTCCTTAATGGTAGGTAGATGCACAATTAATAATATTTGCTTCATATAGAGGGTTTTCACTACACGTCATCAGACCGGAAGTCGCCATGTTGGAGGCACTCCGCATCACAACAAAGCACAGACACTGAAGTATATCCTGAACATCGTCAAGGAGAATGGTTAATTATTGCTGTGTGTCAGGTTGTACTGATAGGACAGATCGAGAAAAACATTTGGAATATTATATTGCAGATTGATTTCTGGATGTGCAAAGATAGTGATGGCTATTGTACCATAGATAAGATTGGTCTGTTGTGCTCTGGTGAACTTTTGTCCATCTGTGGTTTATTTTAACTAAAGTTTATATTTATATGCACTTTGCCAATAAAAATATAAATTAACCCATGTCTGGACTTGTCTATATGATCTATAAATGATTGTTAATTTACAGTCATAAACTCATTGTTATTGTATTGTTGTGAATGACAACACAGAGCATATCATTATCATCAGAAAACAGATTTATTAAAGGAAAAACACACTTTTATCACAACACTTATAAACTATACACTACTATAAATTACACATTATAATATAGTGCAATACACTGTAAACACAATTTTGTGTGTAACTTGAGGATAACTTTTTGCCAGCATAGATTTACAAAAATCTCACCAACTTGAAATTCTAAATGAATTAAATATACTTTAACCAACATTAACACAAAGTGCATGAAGTGCAAAACTTCACAGCAGCCAAGTAAAAAAAAGTTTTATTTTGTTTTATTACTTTGGAAGTTTCTTTCCTTGTTTTGGCAGAGACTTGTGTAGCTTTAGTCACTGTGGGCAACACCATTTCCCCTTCAGTGTAATCTTAACATTAATGCACGAGTAGTGAAAACACTTAATATGATATTTAGCATTATCACATAGAATCATCTTTCCAAACTCAACATGGCCACAGGAACACTCCAGTGTGTTTTCTTGGTCACTGGCTAACTCGTAGGGATCTGCACCGCCAATCGTCATTTCTCGAAATATCTCTCCTTTACTTGTGGTCCAAGTCCTTCCCTATATGCCTTTGCATCTTGGACATGTTTTGATGAGTTTATGGTTGTTCATACATGTCTACATTCACTTAAAGTATCCAAACTCACAATACTCCATCATACTCCGATCAGTTGTTTACATCGAGTACCTCCATAATGGCCGCTTATCCGGGTTACCGCCCAAAACCCTCTCTAATGGAATGTCAAGGGAGCAAAACAATCCACAAAGATAAATAAGATTGTTTCTCATCTCCAGGATTTGAAAGGAGATAAAGTACTCCTACAGGAGACCCATTAACATAGTTGCGAGACTATGCGAATTAAAAGGAGCAGGTTCAGCCAATTATATCACAAAAAAATTTGTGCAAGAGCCAGGGGTGCAGCCATACTGGTCCAAAATAATATTTCATTTACAGCAGAAGATGTTATTGCCGACTCAAATGGCCGGTTTGTAATTGTGTCCGGGACAATCTGTCACATTAAAGTCATCCTAGCTAGCATCTATGCACCTAATTGGGATAATGATCATTTTATCTCAAGGATCTTTACTGCTATTCCCAATATTGAGACATACTACATTATCATTGGGGGAGATTTCAACTTTGTACAGAATGCTAATTTAGACAGGTCTTCCAATATACCGCATTCCCTCACAAAATCTGCTCAACTACTATTGTCTTTTACAGAAGAGCTGGTCTTGACTGATCCTTGGAGGCGTACATTCCCTGAAAAAAAAATGTTTTCTTTCTTCTCACATGTCCACCACACCTATTCTTGAATAGTTTTTTTTCTCATAGATAAGTGACTGCTACAAATATCTCATCATGCGACTTCCATAGCATTGTTACCTCAGATCATGCCCCCACGTCACTAGATATAATTTTCCCGAATCACAACCGTTCTTTCAAACCATGGATATTTAACTCAAGTTTGCTTGCCGATGACCAGTTGGTGGACTCCTTAAGATCAAACATTGAGCTATTTTTTTAAATGAATAACAAACTGGATGTGTCGAGGGGCACCTTATGGGAGTCATTTAAGGCATATTTAGGAGGCCATATAATTTCTTACACAGCCCACATCAGAAAAATTACCATATCAAATCAAACTAAGCTAGCACAAAAGATTCGGGAAATTGATGATAGCTATGCAAATAACCCAGACCCTTCACTTTACAAAAAGCGCCTGCAACATCAAACAGAGTTCAACCTTTTAACCTCAAATAATGCTGAAAGGCAATTGCTCAAATCGAGGCAAAGAATTTTTAGTCAGGTCATAAAGCTGGTAAACTCCTTGCCCAGCAAGCAAGAGCTGCAGCAGCTTCTAGGTTCATTCGTGGTATTAAATCTTCATCAGGTACTATTACCACTGACCCAAAGTCTATAAATGAAGCATTTTCCAAATTTGACTCTGATCTATATGCTTCCAGCCACCCAAACTCTAGTTCAGAAAGTGTGTTAAGCACCATTGATTTTCCCAAAGGTGATCAGGAGAGTTTAGCTTGAACCACTTTCAATGACGGAGATTAGGAGGGCAAAAACTACATTGCAGAGCGGACAATCAACCGGTCCAGATGGATACACAGTGGAATTTTACTAGAAATTTGCTCCACTTTTTTCAACAGTTCTAAGGGACATGTACAATGAGACTTTGTCACGTTGCTGACTTCCCTCAACCTTGACCAATGCTACAATTACTCTTCCTTTAAAGAATGACAAGGACCCCTTGCTTTGCAGTAGCTTCAGGCCCATATCATTACTAAAGATGGATTATAAAATTCTTGCTAAGATTTTAGCCCAAAGTCTTCACAAGGTTCTGCCAGGGATCATTTCAGCAGATCAAACAGGCTTCATGTTGGGGAGACATTCTTTTCATAAAACCAGGAGACTCCCTAAACATCTTGACCATGCCTAGCTCTAGCACCCCTGAGGTATTGGTGCAGCTGGACGCTAAAAAAGCATTTGATAGTGTGGAGTGGGAGTTTCTCTTTGAAATGATGGATAGATTTGGTTTGGGTTCAGGTTTTATATCATGGGAAATGTTGTTATATTCATCCCCAATAGCATCTGTACAAACAAACAACATGCTCCCATCTTCTTTTCAACTTCACCGTGGCACAAGGCAGAGGTGTCCACTGTCCACCTTACTGTTTGCTATAGCCATTGAGCATTTGGCTATCTGGCTATGATCTGAGGGAAATTTTGAGGGCATATTGCGTCACCGAACAGTCCACAAGCTATCACTGTATGCGGACGATTTGCTCCTATATGTGTCCAACCCTTCAACCTCTCTCCCTGTAATTCTACATATCCTACAACAATTTGGCCAACTGTCAGGTTATAAATGAAATGTAGGAAAGAGTGAGATATTTGCAGTCAACAATTTAGTAGGTCAATTGCCAAATCATAGAGTCCCTCTTAAACGGGTGGTACATTGCTTTAAATATTTGGGTGTTTTTATCACTGGGTGATTTGCATGCATTTTTAATTTCAATTTTGTCCCTTTGCTAAAAAAAGTTGAGGAAGACTTCAAAAGATGGTCCACTCTACCTTTCTCTCTAGCTGGCAAGGTAAACCTAATTAAAATGACCATCCTCCCAAAGTTTCTTTACCTATTTCAACATATCCCAGTACTTATATCAAAGAAGTTCTTTGCAAAAGTAGACAAATTAATTTCACATTTTCTTTGGGGCAATAAACCAGTGCCCATGCGGAAAAATATATTGCAGCTCCCTAAACGGTCTGGGGACTAGGCCTTCCCAATTTTTTACATTATTACTGGGTAGCTAACATTCAAAAAGTCTTATACTGGACAGTCAAAACCACCGCCAACCATCCAGCCTGGGTCCAAGTAGAATTTTCTACCTCTAGGACTTCCTTACAGTTATGGTTATGCTCCCAGCTTCCAATGTCAACTACTAAAATTAGTGCTAACCCCGTGGTTATTCAATCGTTTAAAATATGGATACAATTCAGAAAGCATTTTAGCCTGCAACATGCTTCTATCCATGCACCAGTATTCGGCATCTATTATGGATTCAACCTTTCAATTCTGGAGTGACAGAGGTATCATAGCTATCAAAGACCTCTATGACAATGGTACCTTCATGTTTTTCACCGACCTGTCTGCCAAATTTCAACTTCCATCCGTTCACGCTTTTTTCAAATTAGGCATTTTGGCCAAAGAAACTATTATTTCCCACATCTTCCTCCAGAGACTGTGATAGACACACTTCTAAAATAAACCGTGACCGTAGGGGGGCTATTTCTTATTTCTATAAAGCCCTTGATTCCTTTTTCTTTAATATCTCCCAAAAGACTAGAGACTTATGGGATCAGGACTTGGGGCATATTGAAGAAGACCAATTGGACCGTATCCTGGAGTTAGTACATTAATCCTCCATCGGTGCCCGGCACGGATGGATTCAATGTAAAATAATATATTGTCAAAATTTTATCCTAATGTTGCAGATGCTTGCAATAGGTGCAACCAGTCTCCTGCAGACCTCATTCACATGTTTTGGTCATGTCCAAAACTAGAAGACTTTTGATCTAAATTTATGACACTCTTCACATGGCTTACCATTGTGTTACAAACCCACATCCTTTGTCCGCCCTTTTTGGTACACCAAATGGCGGCACTCTCACAGCTGAAGCACAACACTCTCTGGCCTTTTTCTACCTGCTTGCCAGGCGCTTGATATTACTTAATTGGAAGCAGGCCCTGACTCCATTGTATGACAGATGGATTAAGGAAGTCCTATATAATATTAAACTTGAGAGGTAAAGATAAAAGCCCCAAGAGGCTCCTTGAGGAAATTTGGTGAAACGTGCAATCCCTTATGCCTGATGAGAAAATATTCTTAGTAAAAAATATTCTTAAGACTTATAATGTTAATAACCACTAAGGCAAAGATAATGTATTCATTTATTTTTATGGTTTTATTAGGATTATAATTACTATTACTATTTTATTATTGAAGATTTAGCTTTAAGTTTGTATTTTTAATTTTGTATTTACATTTACATTTACATTTATTCATTTAGCAGACGCTTTTATCCAAAGCGACTTACAATAGTCGAGGAGACAATGAAGCGGTAAATAGCCGATACAACAATAGGTGAACAAGTGCTACAACAATGCTACCAAGTTACACAGAGAGAGAAGTTACAAAAGTATTTTTTTTTGATAGAGTGAGTAGGTTAGAAAAGAAGTAAGTTAGTGAGTTATTTGTGTTTATTTATGTTTGTTCCACTTTTGTCTGATCCTGTTTTACCATTTTTTGTATTGTGTCCTTTACTTATGAGCTGGGGGGGACTCCATGTAGGGGAAAGAGATGGTTCATTGGAGGCAGGGCACTGAGCACTGTTCTCAAATATGAGCACTGTTTCATGTGTTTAAGCACTGTTTCACATTATGCACACGTTGTATGGTTGGTGTTCAATACAATATATTTGAAAAAAAGGAAAATGTCCTGGAAGTATGCCTAGATGTCAGGAACATGAGTGGATTGTTTCTCAAATGGGCTTTCAACAGACGTGACACAGACTGGAACAGATTTCTTGATAGGTTGTAGTAGGTCCGGAAAATATCTTGATGAACATTCCTTATCCCATCTTATAATTTCTCTAGTCCCCCAAGAGAGGATGGGATCATGCTTCACCAGCCATGGATGCCCTGAGATGAGTTCCACATTAGCACTGGTTATTGGTTGAATCTGGTAGATGTTTGACGAGGCTATGGTACGGAGCTGTAGCTGGCGACAGAGGGTGCCTGAGATGGAGTTTCCTCCTGAGCCAGAGTCGTTGAGAGAATTGGCCGAAAGCATGGGTGGTTAACTGAACATGGGTAGAGAGGGGATGCATTATATCTCAGCTGAAGATGCCTAATAATTTATTTGTAATATAGTATAAGTAATAACTGTATATTCTTTCTACATTCTTTCTATTACTCATCCACTCAGTATCATCTTTGTAGTCATCTATCGCCCCCCCCCCCAGGTCAGCTTAGACATTTTCTAGAGGAGTTGGATGTTCTCCTGTCCTCTTTTCCGGAAGATGGGACACCGCTTGTGATCCTAGGAGACTTCAACATCCACCTGGAGAAACCCTCAGCTTCTGACCTACACAACCTCACTGCATCTTTGATGCATACGCTCCATGTATCACACTCAGGTAACACCAATGCACACATCCAATCATTTTCTCATCACACTTCATCTCGACCTGACAACATCCGACACTCCCCCTTCCTTCCTTGTTACCTTCAGGCGTAACCTATGCACGCTCTCTCCTCTCACCCTATCCTCTGCTGTTTCCTGTATGCTCCCTCCTCCTGACCAGTTTGCTCTACTTAACACTGACAATGCCACTCACTCTCTATGCTCTACACTAGCATCCTGCTTGGACAATTTATGCCCGCTTACATCTCGACCAGCCCGTGCCAACCCTTCAACACCTTGGCTCTCCGATGTGCTCCGGGAACACAGATCCAAGCTCAGGGCAGCTGAGAGAAAGTGGCTAAAATCTAATGACCCTGCAGATATCTCTCTATCAGACTCTTCTCTCTTCTTTCTCTGCGGAAGTCTCGGTCGCTAAGACTCAGTTCTACCAGGCGAAAGTTAACAGCTCAACAGACTCTCGCGCTCTCTTCAAGACCTTCTTTGGTCTACTCTGTCCACCCACCCCACCTCCTTCGTCGAACCTAACAGCTGATGACTTTGCATCCTTTCTTGTAAAGAAGACCACCGCTATCAGCAGTCAGTACTCGGCTCCACCACTGCTAGACCATACTCAGGCTCCTCTGACCACCTCTCACTGTTCTTTCTCTCCGATGAGTGAAAATGATGCTGCAAGAATCATCGACTCGAATCACCCGGCTATCTGCCCGCTAGACCCCATCCCCACCCATCTAATGCAAGTCATCTCTCCATCGGTCATCCCTGCAGTTACCCACATCATTAACTCATTGCTCAACTCTGGCACAGTTTCTACTGCTTTCAAAGAAGCCCGGATCACCCCGTGTTGAAGAAATCCTCGCTGAATTATGCAATTCTAGAGAACTACAGACCAGTTTCTCTCCTGCTCTTCATCGGAAAAACCCTGGAATGTGTCGTCTTCGACCAACTCTCGGCCTACCTAACTCTACACAACCTCTTGGGCAGCAACCAATCAGGCTTCAAGAAGGGACACTCAACAGAGACAGTCTGCTCTCAGTTGTTGAAGATCAACGACTGGCAAGGGCAGCCTCCAAGTCATCCGTTCTCATCATGCTGGACTTATCTGCTGCTTTTGACACCGTTAACCACAGCATTCTCCTTTCGACTCTCAAGGAAATGGGCGTCTCCGACAAGGCTCTCCAATGGTTCGAATCCTACCTCTTGGGTAGATCCTTCAGGGTTTCATGGGGAGGTGAAGTCTCAGAACCGCGACATCTTGACACCGTTGTACCTCAGGGCTTAGTTCTTGGACCATTGATCTTCTCGATCTACATGACATCACTGGGATCAGTAATTCGTAAGCATGGCTTCTCCTACCACTGTTATGTGGACCACACGCAACTCCATCTTGCGTTTCATGCGGAAGATCAGGCAATTTCGACCCGAGTCTCAGCATGTTTGAGCGACATCTCGTTCTGGAAGAAGCACCACCACCTGCAACTAAACCTTGCAAAAACGGAATGTCTAGTTATTCCTGCCATCCCGAAGACCCGTCACAACCTCTCTATCCAACTAGGAGCATCAACCATTGTGCCCTCCAGGACTGCAAGAAACTTGGGAGTAATCATCGATGATCAGCTCAACTTCACAGATCATGTTGCCGCGACTGCCAGATCCTGCAGATTCATGCTAAGCAACATCAGGAAGATCAGGCTGTTTCTCTCAGAACATTCCACACAAATCCTGGTTCAGGCTCTGGTCCTGTCCAGGCTGGACTACTGCAATGCGCTGCTTGCTGGACTCCCGATATGCACAAATAAACCTCTGCAGATGATACAGAATAAAGCGGCAAGAGTGGTGTTCAAAGAACCAAAAAGGACCCATGTAACACCTCTCTTCATTAAACTACATTGGCTTCTCATAGCAGCTCGCATTGAATCTGATCTCTTCTCCTTCTCTACAGGACCACCACCGGTTCAGCACCCAGATACCTTAACTCACTGATTCAAAGATATAGGTCCTCCAGATCTCTGCGCTCCACAATCGAGCAACGACTTGTGGTGCCATCTCAAAAGAGTAAGAAATCTCTCTCTTGTTCTCTGCATCGGTTCCTCGATGGTGGAACGTTTTGCCTCTTGCTTCACGCTTGGCGGTCTCTTTAAAAAATACCTAAAACTCATCTTTTCCGGCTACACCTAACCCACTAGGAGAACCTTCTTTTCTAACCTACTCACTGTAACTATGAAATTAAAAAAAAGAATTTCACTTGTACACTTATTGTTGTATCGGCTATTTACTGCTTCATTGTCTCCTCGACTATTTGTAAGTCGCTTTGGATAAAAGCGTCTGCTAAATGCCTAATTGTAAATGTAAATATAAATGTAAATGTATATATATGTATATATATATATATAAAATATCTAAAATTATCAAGCTCGAAGTTCAATGCCAAGCAAGATATTTTACTTAACAGAAATCACCCACAATAAACGACCAGTTTGGACTACAAACTTCTACTTCCTGCTCATATTACATCACAAACAGATGCAGTAAAGATGCTTCAAGCTGTATAAGCAAAAAATTGTATTATCCTCTGACTAATTTCGGCATTTCGACAATTTCCTAGAGCTGGTTTTCCAGGGGTTTCTAGGGTCAGAGGTCACATTCTGTGGTCAGAGGTCACATTCAATTATGTGTCACTTTGTTCATTTTCAAAGAACCCAAAGGTGTAAACGAGATGATCATAGAGCACCTTTACAATCGTGAGGTCATGCTGCTTCTCATATGACTGAATTAATCAACTGGAAATAATCATTAAATCTCTATTATTCATTTTATTCAACACATCAACATTCAGGCAGATACACAATTGTCTTCGTAAGGATGATTCCTAATGATACCCATGTTTGCTGGTTGAGGTTTATAACAGAATGTTTCTCTGGGCACAGCGCCCTGATCCCACTGAGGACTCAATCTGCCTTCACAGAGGGGAAAATGATCGAGTCTTTATCATCATTGTTTATTCTGTAGCTCTCTCAATATGATCACATGAAAAGTCTCTTAGATATCATTTGATCTGCCATTATCACATTAAAATACTGAACTATGACTGATCCCCTACTGATAAATGTCAGCACCCTCCCCTCCTGTACTTTTTCTCCACACCTCTATAGTTCCCCCGTGTTTCCATCTGTCTAAGTTCTAAGTGTTAGTCTAATCCATGCCACCTGCGCCTTGTTTCCTTTAGTGTATTTAAGTTGTCCTTTTTCACCTGGTTCCTCACTCGGTTTTTGAGTCCCTACCATGTGTTTCCAGCCCTGTCTTGCTATAGTCTCCACAGCTACGTGTCTCTGCGTAAGGTATCCTATATTTATATTGTTTTCTGATTTAGTTTTCTCCTCTCGTGGGGTCTTTATTTTTTCTCTTGTTTTGGTTACTGTTTATTCCTCAGTCCGAGAATAAATTTTGTTATATTGATTATATTAATAAATCTTCACTTCCTGGAATTCTGCCTCAAGTGTTTCGTTTGGGTCCAACCCCATCACTCCTGTGACCCTGTGATAGAATCTTCACCACCACACCAGAGACCCAAGTTCAAGCCCAGCTTGTGACAGAAAAACCGAGTCAGCCATGGACCCAGATACACTCAGCTCCAAGGACCTGTTGGCGGTGATTGCCCAGCATGAAGCATCTTATCAGCGCCATGAAGCCGTTTCAGCTGTCAGGAGGAGCTGATGGCCAAACACTCTCAACTCCTAGCCTATGTGAACGCTTCCATTCTACAGCTCTTTGAGCGGCTACCTGGCGCCTCACCTTCCTCTGCTTCACACCCCAGTGGCAACAGGCCTACTGCAGGTGAGGAACACTGACTTACGCCTCCTAAGCCCTTCACTGGGGATCCGAGCTCCTGCCAGGGGTTCTGGAATCTTTATCTTTTCTCTTGTGAATTTTTTTGTTTTGGTAACTGTTTATTCCTCAGTCCGAGAAGAACTTTTGTTATATTGATTATATTAATAAATCTTCACTTCCTGGAATACTACGTTACGTGTTTCTTTTGGGTCCAATCCCATCACTTCTGTGGCCCTGTGTTAGAATCCTCACCACCACACCAGAGACCCAAGTTCAAGCTTAGCTTGTGACAGATAAATACACTTGAACAACAAACTTCAGTTAAATGAAATAAAGCAAACTATTCTCTTTTTATTTCGTTATTTCGCCCAATAAAGAAATTAATTACTCACCCTCTAGTTGTTCCAAATGTTTAGGCATTTCTTTGTTTTGTTAATTACAGAGAAAAATATTTGAACAAATGTTTGTAACAAAATAGTTCTTAAAGCCCATAGACAAAAATTTAAATGGTTATCCCAGAACCTCTTACTGTCCTGCATCTTGAAAAAAATCTTGTTTGTGTCGAACAGACAATAACAGTTATAAATTAATTTGGTCTCTGTGACGATTCATCCAAACAAAGAAATATTTGCAGATGTTGAAGAACTCAAAGGCGAGTTCATGATGACGGGGTTTTTATTTTTAGTTTCTTGTATTAATTTCTCCTCCGTATTTAGCAAATTATGGTTTCTCACTCATATAAGTTGCTTTAGATAAAGATATATATTTATAAAGTTATGATTTCATGTTAGAAGAAATGATAAAATCAAATATGATGTGCCAAAGGGCTCCGACAAACATACCAGCTCACACAGCAAAGCAAAATCATACACAATAGTGTCAGTTGTCATATAGATTTTTTCTGTATACTTGTTTCTTTAAAGACTGACCAATGAAAGAGATTTCAGGGAAAATGATACAGATTAAAGACAATGATTTCTATATGACTACAATAGAACTCTGACACGGTGTCCTGTCGTAATTGCACTCACGTGTGAATATGTATAGTACAAATCTTTACTTTTCTCAACAACAACAAAAAACCAACACTGAAGTGTGTGTGTGTGTGTGTGTGTTTGTGTTGGGAAAAGAGGAGAGAGAGTCTTTCATACATGAACATTTATATACTTACATACAGGATGAATATTTAGATGATAAAAGCAACTTAAAGAATAAAGCCAGTAAATATACAGAAGGTAAAG
This sequence comes from Triplophysa yarkandensis, assembly GCA_033220385.1. NCBI lineage: Eukaryota > Metazoa > Chordata > Actinopteri > Cypriniformes > Nemacheilidae > Triplophysa > Triplophysa yarkandensis. Next base: position 2,311,314 of record CM065674.1, read on the forward strand.
AGAAGACCTGCCGATCACTGAATCATCAAACAAACACAAAAACATCAACAAACGCACACAAGCACACACACACACAATGAGAAGAGTTTTCAAGTTTTCAGGAAGTGCTTATGTTTCATTTAATAAAACAAAAGAATATGAAGAACAATCGATGTGTCATCACGGCTGTTTCCTCTGTGCTGATGGATTTGTGATGGTTTGTCTGACAGCAGCTTTAATTCACTTGTGAGAGTAGAAGTCCAGCTCAGCATCAAGAGTGTGAAGATCTTCTCTGATGTTCTTCAGATTCAACAGAATCAGCTGATGGCAGCACGCACGCACGCACAAACACGCACGCACAAACGCGCACGCACGCATACACACACACACACACACACACAATGTTGTTTACCGCAATTTAAAGTGTCAGATTCATTAAACAAACACAACCTGAAATGTAAAGAGCACATTATGGCACAGAATTGTATGAACCCATTCATTATCAATGTCAAAAGAGTCACACAGATTTTATCTAAAACGCCACAAACATATGAAGAGACTCATCAGAGAGTTATTAAAGGTGAGAGTTTTGGCACTGGCAGCTGTGTCTGCTTCTCTGAAAATAAAAACACAAAAAAAGAAAAGCATGACGGTTTGCCAGCTGTCTCTGCTGAGGCTGTGCTCACTTCTGTCTCATTGGCACACGACCGAGCACCAAATGACTTTAGAATGAGTCTTGGGTTCAGTTAGTGGCCGTTGTGGTTGGTGAGCATTTCATCAGCGTGCCGGTGTGACTCCAAGGCTTTGATGGTGAACGAATCCTGAGGCAGATCAGATTTATGTCTGATGAGTAGCCGATCCTTTCTCTGGTCTCTTTGCATCTACACACACACACACGAAACACACATTAGCGTACCCACAGGAACATTTTTGACCAAACTTTCTGATGGTTATTTCAAAAGGTTGACACTGTGCTTTTTTTGGATTGTGTACATACATTAAAGTCTCACGCAGACACAGGCACATGACACAGTCACATGAATAAAAGAAAGAGTGGACCCTCTGTATGTTGCCCATACGGAAAGGCTGCTTGTCTTTGGTGTGAAGGTCAGATAACTGTATGACTGTTATTTTCATGTTTATATTTTCAGTGAAAATTTAGAATAGAAGCAAAACAGTGGGACCCACGTGTTCTGGACGGGCCGTTTCCATATAGCTGTTCTGTCATAACGTGATGCTCAGACAGATTCTCTGAATTACCTGTACGCCTTTCTCTTCTACTGTCTTTTTTAACATCTGAACATCTATAAAGAAGGCATCAGTCTCCATATCTACATGACTGATTAGTCCAGACAGATCAAGATACAAACCGTGCTGGAGGAAAAGAATGTTACCATAAAAACAAAACAGAAAGACAGAAAAATGAATGTTAAAGAGAGTTGTTAGCAAAGATAAAGATGAAGTTCTAGAGACAGAACATACGAGATGTACGTAAATCACATGACATGTACACAATCACACACCTCCAAGTCGATGTGATGCAAACAAACCTGTGGGTTTGACTTGGCCAGATTCTCGATCTTAATCCAAGCCTCTTCTCTTTCTTTAAGCTTCATCTTCTCTCTGAAATCACAATCAATTTTTGAATAATATTAAAAAAAAGATTTATAAGGATTCTTTTGTTAAGCAAAGATAGGTGACAAACTTGTTCTTCTCCGCTCTGAACTGTTGGGTGCAGTCATCAAAAAGCTTCTGGTTCATCTCCATGAAAAGTTTAAGTGCGTTGTAAATCAAACCATGAATAGTCCTACAAAACAGAAACATTTTAGCATAAGAACAATAATCATAATATAAATAACTGTCATTGACTATTAAAAAAAATCCAAATAAAATATATATTTGCTTGATTAATATTTCCATAGAAACAACAAGAACACATCTTTTTGTCATGATCATGTGGTATTGTGACCATTTTAATAGAAACACTGTTGTGTTTCACATCATATGGACATCATCCAAACTTTAAGATGATCAAATGAAGTTAAAAATTCTACTTGTTCCAATGACTCTTGGAGTTGCGGTAAAGTGCTGGAAACATGATGGGAAGAATCCTGGCAGCGTTGTCACTGATCAGACTCATGATATATTCATTATTCCAGTAATACAGGGCTCTTTCAGCCACCTGTCACCAAACACATATCAAACACAAAATAGTCATGCCACAGCTCACTTATAGTCTTGAGGAAATGCAGGTTGACTCTCACCTGAAAGTGAGGACTGGAAACACATTTAGCTAATTGTCTGAACAATGGCTCCATCACTTTGACAAACTCTGAGGGCTCGATCACGTCCAGAATCTCCTCCAATTCATTGAGAAACATCACCTCCTTTGGACTGTGTGTCTTAGGCCAGTACTTCAGAAGAGCCATGACGACCTAAACACACAGGCACACACACACATACAGTTAAATACAAAAGGTCTTATAAAACTGTTCATTAAAGCCGCTCTGAAGTCTCACCGGTTCTGTGAGTGTACTGTCCTTCTCTAGAAACTGAACCACACAGTACGCCAACTAGGAGAGATTCATTAACAACGTTATCTTAAAAGTGTAATAAACATAAAGACTGAACTCAGATCAGAGTATGTGTAGTTATTCACCTGAGGGTGATAGACACTTAGACACTTCACTTTGTGCAATGGCAATAAAACCTTCAGCAGGAAAATCTTGTGTTCTTCTTTTAATGGTAAAGCGAAACCATTGATGATACTGTCCAGCAGAAGAGAAGAAAACTGTACATTATCATATATACACATCACATTTTAGAATCATATACAAATTTTTATTGTTTTACCTTCCCAGGATCTCCAGTAGTTCAGCGATTCCATTATGATGTTCTGTCTCATATATAAACCTGCAAAAACAGTGTGAATGATTATTCTCGATTACTTTAAAAGCAATTAATGAAAACAAAAAGTCCCCTCACCTGTAGAATATGTTATTGATTTGTTTTCTGATATAAGCACGCAGTCCGAGAAACTTGCCATATATGCGGTGTAGTGTGGTTTTCAAAAAGTCTCTTTCTCTAGGGTCTTCACTGTCAAACAACTCCAGAAGCTAAAATTAAGTTAAGAAACATCAGTTCATGCTACTCAAGCTATTATTCAAACTTAATAAATGAATTAAAAAAATGATCATAATTACCTGCATTACAAATTTTTGATCAATGAACTTCTTTGCAACATTCGGCTGAAAGTCTGGAGACTCTAAAAACCTCAGGAAAAACTCATAAACCAACTGCAAGAAAAACCACAGAACCAAAACATTGTTGTGATTATTAGTGTTTATACATGTTTTTACGTGACATGTTGAACCGCTCTCTTGATGTGGATCTCCTAACAGCTCTTTTGAATATGCGACATTATGTAACTAACTTTTTTGCCCCGCCCAAAATGAAAATCCACAGCTCCAGAAAATTGCCTGTCTGTGATGAATGTAATGTAAACTATGTGCTGACAGGGGAGGTAAAGTACCTGAAGATGAGGCCACGCTGCTTCAAGTGTGGGTTCATCCTCCTCAGGGTCAAATTCTGCCCCGGTGGGGTTAGATGAGGGTGGTAGCGTCCTAAACATATTCACAACAAACTGAAACACAAGTGAAAAAGTCCTCAGTGTCTTTATATTAAAAACAACCTTAAAACCAATTCTCTATTAATATGCTGGTGTCAGTTCAAATATGAAATGAAATAAATAAATTATGCATGTTTTTACATTTATCCATTTGTCAGACGCTTTTTGTAAAAGTGACTCACATGTTTTATGCAGTAGTCAATTATCACTGCAGAGCAAATGGGGGTAAGGTACCTTGCTCAAGGACACTTCACTCATTGTCTGTTGACACTGAGATTCGAACCCACAACCTTCTGCATAATAAGTCCAACGCTCTAACCACCAGCTTGTGACACTGCTAATGCCTCTTTCGGAGTAAAACTCTACTGTGGTATACTATAAAATTACTGTCACAATCTCTAGTTTTGAATTGTCTTGTATTTCTATGTGTCACTTATCCTGTATCTTTTCCTGCTGTTGTGCAGCTAATTAGCTTAACTCACTGCTCTAGGTGTCTCGTTAACCTGCATCTGCTGGTCATTCTCTGAGTTCTATTTAACTGTGGGGTTTGTGATCATACCCATTGGTCTGTTGTATCCACTTTGTGTCTAGCTGTGTTTGCACCTGTTGTTTTACGATCTTTGTTTGCACTCTGTCCAGGATTCTCGGACAAGGACTTAATTCATTTACTATCTCTACCAGTAAGGCTGGATGTAGAGCCTCTTGGAGACAAACACAGGGAGTGCAACGCTGTCTCCAGTTTTTGTTCACCAGGCACTTAGCCGTGCTTGTTTTTGTTACTTTTGTGTTTGTTTTATGGGTTTTGCCAATAAACTATTTGCTTTGCTCCAAGCCGCTTTTGAGTCCTTCACCCTTGTGACAGAACAGACCAACCAAGAATGGACTCAGCGGGAGCCGAAGCACCAGTTATTGAGGAGGACTTCCATTTACGTAGTTCTGAGCCCCGCCTCAATCCGCCATCTCCATATTCGGGTGAGCCCACCTCTTGTCGCCCCTTCTTATCACAGCGCTCACTCACCTTCTCGTGGCAGCCCTCTTGCTTTCCCACTGAGCAGTACAGGGTTGCGTTCGTCATCATGCACCTGGCTGGAGTTGCAAGGGAGTGGGGAACTGCTGTCTGGGACAACAAGAGTGAGTGCTGCAACTCGTACGAGCGCTTTTCTAAGGAGCTTCGCAAGGTCTTCGAGAGGTCGGCTCTGGGCAATGAGGCGGCCTGAAGACTCTCTCTGCTGTGCCCTAGGCTCTAGATCAGTATCGGAGTATTCCATCGAGTTCTGTACATTCGCCTCATCCAGCGGCTGGAACAACAAGGCTCTTTGGGACCGGTTCCTCCATGGGATGGCACATCCAGGATGAGATCTACTCTCTGGAACTCGCCACAGAGCTAGATCAGTTTATTTAACTTGCCATGCGGGTCGACTTCCGCATGACCCTCCGGTCACCTCATCACAGAAGGATTGCAGTAGAGGCGCACTCCAGGCTGTCATTTATCGTACAGACCTCAGCACCACCTCAAATCATTCTGCCTGAGGAGGAACCGATGCAGATTGCCCGTGCTCGTCTTTCAGCGCGGGAATAGAACTACCGCATCACAAACTGCCTGTGCCTTTACTGTGGAGAGTCAGGGCACGTCGTCAGTATCTGCTCAGTCAGGAAGCAAATTCCTTCTGAAGGAGCATCATTGAGGGTAGGCTCTACACCTCACGGTGGTCATTCAGTGTGGGGGACAGAGTTACTCGGCCAATGCCCTCATATACTCTTTAGTGGAGGGGGACTTTATGGACATTGAACTGGCAAGGAGCTGGAATATTCCCACTGCTCCTCTGACCGAGACAATTTCTGCTAAGACACTCTGTGGCACCCCTCTGCTTCAGTTACCGGTCTTGTGCGATTAACCACTTCAGGCAACCACACTGAGGAGATTCGCTTTTTCCTTATCTGCTCCCCCTCAGCCCCTATCGTTTTAGGGCATACATGGCTCACCAAACATAATCCTCTTATCGACTGGGTTCACCATGTGGCTGTCGAGTGGAGCTCTTTTTGTATGTCTTAGTGTATGTTATCTGCCTTGCCACCTCTAACTCCCACCCCTCTGTTACAGGGTGAGCCGGTAAACCTGGCGGGTGTTCCGTCAGTCTACCACAACTTGAGAGCGGTGTTCAGTAGGTCTCGGGCAGCATCTCTCCCTCTGCACCGCCCATACGACTGTGCTATGGAATTGTAGCCAGGCGAGACTATGGAGAGATATATATGGGTGATAGACTATGAAGAGATATATAGGGGAGTCCCTGTCAGCTGGGATGATTCGTCCCTCGGCTTCTCCAGCTGGGGCAGCGTTTTTCTTCATGGGAAAGAGGGATGGCTCGCTCCGGCCCTGCATTGACTATTAGGGGCTGAATGACATCACTGTAAAGAATAGTTACCCTTTGCCACTGATGTACTCAGCCTTCGAACTCTTGCAGGGTGCGACTATTTTTACTAAATTAGACCTATGAAATGTATATCACCTGGTTAGGATTAGAGAGAGGGATTAATGGAAGACCGCTTTTAACACACCCACAGGCCATTTTGAATACATCGTTATGCCTTTCGGCCTTTCAAACTCACCTGCCATTTTCCAGGCACTTGTTAACGACGTGCTTAGGGACATGATTGATCGTTTTATGTTTGTCTACCTTGACGATATTTAGATTTTCTCCCAAAACGAACGGGACCATGTCCAGCATGTCAGGCAAGTTCTACAGCGCCTACTAGAGCATCGCCTGTTCGCCAAGGTGGATAAATGCGAGTTTCACGCTAGGTCAGTTCGGTTCCTGGGATTTATTCTATCGCCAGAGGGCATTCAGATGGACCCTTCCAGGGTAAAAGCAGTTGCAAGTTGGCCCACCCTAGAAAACTGTCGAGCTAACCAGTGATTCCTGGGGTTTGCCAATTTTTACAGACAATTCATTCGAGGCTTCAGCCAGATTGCTCTACCTCTAACTAGTCTGACCTCCACTCTCAAACGCTTTGTTTGGTCAGAACAGGCCCTGGTAGCTTTTGATAAATTAAAGAGTCTTTTTGTTTCCGCTCCCATTCTTTGCAATCCTGATCCTTCCCACCAGTTTATTGTGGAGATGGATGCCTCAGAGGCTGGAGTGGGAGCTGTATTATCTCAACGATCGACGTTAGACAACAAGGTACACCCCTGTGCTTTTTTATCCGTCGTCTTACCCCATCAGAACAGAACTATGATATTGGGAACAAGGAGTTACTGGCAGTAAAGCTGGCGCTGGAGGAGTGGCGCCACTGGTTAGAGGGTGCTAAGACCCCTTTTCTGGTTTGGACCGACCACAAGAATTTAGAATATATCCGCTCGGTTGAGAGAGTAAATTCTCGTCAGGCTCGCTGGGCTCTCTTTTTTGGACGTTCAATTTTGTAATTTCACATCGCCCAGGGAGTAAGAATGGTAAACCTGATTCGCTCTCGCGGATGTTTGAGATTCAGACTGTTTCCCCCTCCCCAGTGTCTGTCATACCACTCGACCGGGTGGTAGTGGCGGTCACCTGGGGAGTGGAGTCCCAAGTTTGTGAGGTGCTTAAGGCAGTCACCGTTCCAGCAGGATGTCCAGAGGATCTGTTATTTGTTCCCAGATCGGTCCGAACCAGTGTCCTCCAGTGGGGGCACTCTTCTGCGCTTGCTTGTCACCCAGGTGCTGTACGTACTCTTTCGCTAGTCAAGCAGAGGTTTTGGTTGCCATCCATGGCACAGGATACTCGCAAGTTCATAGCAGCCTGCCCGGTCTGCGCAGTCAGTAAGGCTTCAAACCGACCCCCAGTAGGTCTCCTCCAAACGCTGCCAACACCCTCTAGACCCTGGTCCCACATTGCCTTGGACTTTCTCACAGGGCTTCCCCCTTCCCATGGCAATACGGTGGTCCTAACGAGTGGTATTTTCGAAAGCAGCCCATTTTATTCCCCTCCCCAAATTACCTTCAGCAAGGGAGACAGCGGCCATAGTCTTAGACCACGTCTTCCGGATTCACGGTCTTCCTGTGGACGTGGTTTCTGACAGGGGTCCCCAATTTGTTTCCACGTCTTGGACTTAGTTTTGTCGACTTCTGGGGGCGACCGCCAGCTTGTCCTCAGGTTACCACCCACAGACCAATGGTCAGTCCGAGTGAACCAATCAAGACTTAGAGAGAGTCCTACGCTGTGTCACGTCAGCCGAACCATCGTCTTGGAGTCTCAGATTAGCCATGGTTGAGTACGCACACAACTCTCTCCCGGTCTCATCTACAGGGTAATCGCCCTTTCCAGTGCTCACAGGAGTCAGATTCAAACGTACCATCCGCACATGCATTTCTCCATAGGTGTCTCCGTACTTGGAGAATTGCTGCTAGGCAAACCCTCATCCGCACTGGTAGACGCAACAAGGCAGCAGCTTACCGTCACCGCTCCAAACACCCACGTTATGTCTGCTGGCAGAGGGTTTGGCTATCTGCCTCTGATTTACCTCTCCGGCTGCCTGCATGTAAGTTGGGACCCAAGTTTATTGGGCTATTTCAGATCACCAAGGTACTTAACCCGGTGACGGTTCGGCTCAGGTTACCTCCCATGCTAAAGAGAATTCGCCCAGTGTTTCATGTTTCTAAGATCAAGCCAGTAGTACGTTCCCCTCTACAGCCCCAGACTTCTGCCCCTCCACCTCCCAGAATGGTTGAGGGGTCACCCACCTACACTGTGGGCCGACTTCTTGATATGAGACGACGGGGCAGAGGCCATCAGTTTTTGGTAGACTGGGAGGGCTACGGCCAGGAGGAGAGGTGCTGGATTCCGGCCCGAGACATTCTGGACCGCACTCTAATTGACCAATTTCTCCGGTCTCGTGGGGAGTCCCTCGGGAATGCCAAGAGGCATCCTTTACGGAGGGGGTTCTGTCACAATCTCTAGTTTTAAATTGTCTTGTATTTCTATGTGTCACTTATCCTGTATCTTTCCTGCTGTTGTGCAGCTAATTAGCTTAACTCACTGCTCTAGGTGTCTCGTTAACCTGCACCTGCTGGTCATTCTCTGAGTTCTATTTAACTGTGGGGTTTGTGATCATACCCATTGGTCTGTTGTATGCACTTTGTGTCTAGCTGTGTTTGCACCTGTTGTTTTACGATCTTTGTTTGCACTCTGTCCAGGATTCTCGGACAAGGACTTAATTCATTTACTATCTCTACCAGTAAGGCTGGACGTAGAGCCTCTTGGAGACAAACACAGGGAGTGCAACGCTGTCTCCAGGTTTTGTTCACCATGCACTTAGCCGTGCTAGTTTTTGTTACTTTTGTGTTTGTTTTATGGTTTTGCCAATAAACTATTTGTTTTGCTCCTTTGAGTCCTTCACCCTTGTAACAATTACAGAGTAGCACTTTAAAGTTGTCAGAAAGTCACCTGCAGAATTTTTTTTAGAATCATGGGTCTGTTTAGTAAATCTGTTATTTACGTTTACAAGGCATTGTTTAATAACCGAGATATGTACACCTGATCAGTTGTTGTCACAAAATCTACCTGTTCAGTGTGATCCAAAACTCTCTTCATCAGCTGGCTGTATGCACATGTATATCTTTACATCAACCTCAATGGTATAGACCAGTATGTTTGTATGTGTGTGCACATGTGTGTCTTGAAGCACATTCTGCTAATGGAGCAGTAATAATCAATAATAGCATGAGTAGTTTACGTGAAATAAAACAGTACGTGCAGTCAAATGATCACTTAACACAAACATCATTCTGTACGATCAAAGCGTACGGCTCATATGAGAGCTCTGTGTGACTCACCATGTGCACCACCTCTGGGTAAATGGGCTCCGTGATGACATTACGATTGTGTGTAATGAACTCAACCATCTCGCTGAGCGCAGCTCGCTTCACCTCCTTCCATTTCAGATCGCTGAGAGGATCGGAGAGAAAATCAAAGAGAACGCAGCACTGACGTAACTTCTGTATGAAGAGCTTCTCCTGGTCGGCCGGAGGAACATCTAAAACATCAACAACATTGAAATGTCATTCATCATATTTTCATCATATTATACTCCAGAGAGGGAGAACATGAACACACAAAAAACATTTTTCAGACATTATTATACATAGAGATTAGTCGCCTGCATGTAGAGTTGAAGATTTGACCATTCAGGCCTTCAGAAAAAAGGAAACAAACATCAACACAACTCAATATAATCTTTCAGTTTAATATTGATCAATGACCAGCATGTCATTTTTTTAATGTGTCTTTTATCCAAAATGACTTAAATTGCATTATTCTATTTATTTAATGTGTGTAATGTACGATCCCTGGGATTGAACTCATGGAACCAGGATAAAGCTATATTACATGTAGTACATTTCATTTTAGTCAACTTTGTACTATAATATTTTGTTCTCTGTTAAATAAAAGCAACCTGATCAATCATACTTTGATGAAATTTACTAAAAATAAGTCAATGTGAATAAATCTATGCATAGATGGATGTGAGCATCTTAATGCGTCTGACTTCATTTTGTTAGTCATGAGAAACTATATAACATACAATTAGGCGTCAGCCCTAGAACAGATCTAACCCTGTGAAATATGATAAACAAATATATTTATTGGGATTTTAATATAGGGATGTATTTGTTAGCATTAGCAAAAGCATTTGTTAATAACAGTACTTGTTATAGATTTATCTCTGATTATGAACACACGTGTTCATGTTTGCTTTCCAATTTTGAGTTCAGTTCAAAAGAATTTTCCCTTTCCATGTGGAACGGATGACAAACACATCACACCTCATCTGCTGCTTCAGGATGTCATCATTCATTTATAACTGATAATAAACAACCACAACTTTTACTTGTACTGTTTCTGAAAAGAATCTAACAAAATAATGATTACAGAAACAGAGTCAAGCACAACACACAGCCTAACTGTGCTGTGACCTCACTTCCTGTGACATCACTTCTGGATTCAGGGGGGATGGGTACAAGGCACTAAACTAAAGCTCTCTCTCTCTCTCTCTCTCTCTCTCTCTCTCTCTCTCTCTCTCTCTCTCTCTCTCTCTCTCTCTCTCTCTCTCTCTCTCTCTCTCTCTCTCTCTCTCTCTCTCTCTCTCTCATCTCTCTCTCTCTCTCTCTCTCTCTCTCTCTCTCTCTCTCTCTCCTCTCTCTCTCTCTCTCTCTCTCTCTCTCTCCCTCTGGTCTCTCTCTCTCTCTCTCTCTGGTCTCTCTCTCTCTCTCTATGGTCTCTCTCTCTGGTCTCTCTCTGGTCTCTCTCTGGTCTCTCTCTCTGGTCTCTCTCTGGGTCTCTCTCTGGTCTCTCTCTGGTCTCTCTCTGGTCTCTCTCTCTCTGTCCTCTCTCTGGTCTCTCTCTCTCTCTCTCTCTCCTCTCTCTCTCTCTCTCTCTCTCTCTTGTCTCTCTCTCTGGTCTCTCTCTCTCTGGTCTCTCTCTGGTCTCTCTCTGGTCTCTCTCTCTGGTCTCTCTCTCTGGTCTCTCTGGTCTCTCTCTCTCTCTCTCTCTCTGGTCTCTTTCTCTCTCTCTCTGGTCTCTCTGGTCTCTCTCTCTGGTCTCTCTCTGGTCTCTCTCTCTCTCTCTCTCTCTCTCTGGTCTCTCTCTGGTCTCTCTCTGGTCTCTCTCTCTCTCTCTCTCTCTCTCTGGTCTCTCTCTCTCGGTCTCTCTCTGGTCTCTCTCTGGTCTCTCTCTGGTCTCTCTCTCTCTCTCTGGTCTCTCTCTGTCTCTCTCTCTCTCTCCCTCTCTCTCTCTCTGGTCTCTCTGGTCTCTCTCTCTGGTCTCTCTGGTCTCTCTCTCTGGTCTCTCTCTCTCTCTCTCTGGTCTCTCTCTCTCTCTCTCTCTCTCTCTCTCTGGTCTCTCTCTCTGGTCTCTCTCTGGTCTCTCTCTCTCTCTCTCTCTCTGAGATGTATTCAGAATATGAAGGATGTAAATGAGTAAAATGAAGCTGAATCAAAGACAACAGAGGAATAAACACAGCAAATGAAAGAAGAGCATCAGATGATAAGAGTCTGTCTGATCATAGCCGTCTGTCTGTCTGTCTGTCTGTCTGTCTGTCTGTCTGATCACTCACTCACTCACTCACCTCTGAAGTGCATCAGAGCCACAGGCGGGAACGGCCCGTTGTTATTAGGAGCATCTACACCCATCCTACCTCAGATGTTCCTCATGGACGAGAAGCACTCACAGAAAAACAGTTGCCTCCATTTTAACACAAAAGCCCCAACAGAAATGAAGCGACTGCTGCTGCTAGAGGAACAAACTGATGTGTGATGTCAGCAGGGAGGATGCAACCGATTGGTCAGCTGCACCCAAGAGTGGTGACATCATCAAAGTGCCCGTCACAGCAGATGACTATTGGTCAGGAAGACAGGGGGCGGGACTTATGACCCACAAAGCCCTGCAGCACTGGTGTCTGAACACTGGCACTGGAGGAAGTCATGTTTGTGTAGATCCGGCCTTTGCTGTCTCGTCTTCTATTAATGCATGTGTGTGTGATCAGACCGAGACAACACACGATCCTGTCAGAATAATAAAGAAGCAGACGGACGGAGTAAAGAGTGAACACGCATCTTACAGCGAGAAGTGTTCGTCTTGTGTTTCATTCCAGAGATGAGACGATTGAGAGTGAATAAACATCTATGGCCGGGGTTAGACATCATGTGTAATGAAGATGTGCCGGAGAGATTCGGGGTCAACATCCATTCATATTCGCTGAGGTCTAAATTATGTGTCACCCCACATCCGTACATGAACACATCTGTAATGTTCCAGCAATAATTCTCTCTAATGTTCCATCAGATGTGTATGTATGATGAGTCATAAGTGTGTGTGTTTGTGTGTTCAGATGGGACAGTGTCAGGACTTTTCTGTTGTTGGAACTCAATCTGTGGTGTCAATCAGTAGTTGTGTTGCAGGAGGCGAACTTTTACAACATTCCTTATCTTATAAATATAGAACTGTTTAAAGAAGAAGCACAAAGAGGAAGCATGGTTCACGCTCTTACATTTACATTTAGTCATTTACATTACATTTACATTTACATTTAGTCATTTACATTACATTTACATTTACATTTAGTCATTTACATTACATTTACATTTACATTTAGTCATTTACATTACATTTACATTTACATTTAGTTATTTACATTACATTTACATTTACATTTAGTTATTTACATTACATTTACATTTACATTTAGTCATTTACATTACATTTACATTTACATTTAGTCATTTACATTACATTTACATTTACATTTAGTCATTTAGCTGACGTTTTTATCCAAAGTGACTTACAAGTGAGGAATTTATCTAGATTAATCTCACTGTAAATCTGTAATTAATCTAGATTAATCTCTCTGTAAATCTGTAATTAATCTAGATTAATCTCGCTGTAAATTTGGAATTAATCTAGATTAATCTCACTGTAAATCTGTAATTAATCTAGATTAATCTCGCTGTAAATCTGTAATTTATCTAGATGAATCTCTCTGTAAATCTGTAATTTATCTAGATTAATCTCACTGTAAATCTGTAATTTATCTAGATTAATCTCTCTGTAAATCTGTAATTAATCTAGATTAATCTCACTGTAAATCTGTAATTAATCTAGATTAATCTCGCTGTAAATCTGTAATTTATCTAGATTAATCTCACTGTAAATTTGTAATTAATCTAGATTAATCTCACTGTAAATCTGTAATTAATCTAGATTAATCTCACTGTAAATCTGTAATTAATCTAGATTAATCTCACTGTAAATCTGTAATTAATCTAGATTAATCTCACTGTAAATCTGGAATTTATCTAGATTAATCTCACTGTAAATCTGGAATTAATCTAGATTAATCTCACTGTAAATCTGTAATTTATCTAGATTAATCTCACTGTAAATCTGTAATTAATATAGATTAATCTCACTGTAAATCTGTAATTAATCTAGATTAATCTCACTGTAAATCTGTAATTAATCTAGATTAATCTCACTGTAAATCTGTAATTAATCTAGATTAATCTCTCTGTAAATCTGTAATTAATCTAGATTAATCTCGCTGTAAATCTGTAATTAATATAGATTAATCTCGCTGTAAATTTGGAATTAATCTAGATTAATCTCACAGTAAATCTGGAATTAATCTAGATTAATCTCACTGTAAACTTGGAATAATCTAGATTAATCTCACGGTAAATCTGTAATTAATCTAGATTAATCTCACTGTAAATCTGGAATTAATCTAGATTAATCTCACTGTAAATTTGGAATAATCTAGTTTAATCTCACTGTAAACTTGGAATAATCTAGATTAATCTCACTGTAAACTTGGAATAATCTAGATTAATCTCACTGTAAATCAGGAATTAATCTAGTTTAATCTCACTGTAAATCTGTAATTAATCTAGATTAATCTCACTGTAAATCAGGAATTAATCTAGTTTAATCTCACTGTAAATCTGTAATTTATCTAGATTAATCTCACTGTAAATCTGTAATTAATCTAGATTAATCTCACTGTAAATCGGGAATTAATCTAGATTAATCTCACTGTAAATCGGGAATTAATCTAGATTAATCTAGGAGTAGTTTCTGCAAGGGGGAGGGGCTTCTGTCAGAGGGGAGGGGCTTCTGTCAGAGGGGAACTCATCAACTTATCAGAGGAAAAGTCATTTTATTGTAAAATAAAGTGATTAAACTTCACGTGACTGCTTTATTTATAGTCAATATCTGTAAAAAGCTCAAATTGAGAGAAGATAATTTTTTTTCTTTACTAAATTTCTTCCAGTAAATATCAAATATCTTTTATTCCTATGTTAAAGTATAATAAAAGTATAATAAAAGTATAATAAAAGTATAATGTGTATTATAAAGCTCTGTATTTCCACATAAAGCCCTGATGAGTTTATCCTTCATGTTGGATATGATGGGTTGGATGTGAATGAATTTAAATGTGAACGCGGCATAAGGTTGTTTGTGTAATGATTTACTTTTGCTCATTATTTGGGTAGCACACATATTCTGCATGCTTTCGACAGAATTCACATTAGCCATTTTAATCTAGATTAATATAGATTAATTTCAAGTTTACAGTGAAATTAATCTAGATTTAAAAAAATTATCTATGCTCACCTCTAATATATATATATATATATATATATATGATTTCAGAAACAGAACAAGTTTTATTGCCAGGTGTGCTTACACACACATGGAATTTGGTGACCGAAGCATCTAGTACAGACAGAAACTAACCTAGAGTGTCTCATGGTTGAATGAAGACCTTTTTATCTGCTGCGGGAGTTCACTTCCATTATAATGACAGCAGTCTATATTCTACAGGAGGCTAATGCCAAGGTTGCTTTGAAAAACCTGCATGAAGCCATCAGTAAACAACAGACCTGGAAGCTCTCCTGTAAGCTGCTTTTATTGTCGCGGGTGATTTCATGTTTCCTGCCACACCAGAGGAAACAAAACTTTGGATCATGTTTACACAAACATCGATGGAGCTTACACCGTGAACACCCTTCCCTACCTCGGACAGTCTGATCACCTTTCTCTGTTTCTCACCCCTAAGTATTCACCCCTCATCAACCGCGTGAAGCTATCAGTGAGGACCATCAAAGTGTGACCAACTGAAGCAGACTCTTTACTTCAGGACAGATTCCAACACACGGACTGTAGTATGTTTGCTTCTCAGGCTGCAGAGGGCTCTCATACGGACATTGATATTTATACCTCCTCCATACTGGATTAGATCAACAACACCATTGACGATGTAACAACAGAAAAACAAATAACAACATACCCTTATCAGAAGCCATGGATGAACAAGGAGGTACGACTTCTGCTGAAAGCTCGAAAAACTTCCTTCAGGTCAGATGACACTCTGGCCTACGGTAAATCTATGGCTAACCTGAAAAGGGGCATGAAGAAGGCTAAGTACTGCTACAAGCTGAAGGTAGAGGAACACTTCTCCAACTTTGACCCCCGACGCATGTGGTAGGGCATCCAGACCATCAGTAACTATAGTCTAGAAACTCCACTACAACGGTCATGGACGTCTCCTTCCTAAACGAGCTTAATGACTTTGATGCTCGTTTTAACAGCGGCAGCAAGGAGACGGCCGCCAAAATCACACCCTCAGCACACCACCAACATCTCAAACTCACCTCAACAGATGTACACACTGCATTGTTCTGGATCAACGCACACAAAGCTGCTTGCATTCCTAGACGTGTACTTAGAGCATGTGCAGAGCAGCTTGCAGGGTCTTCACAGACATTTTCAATCTTTCCCTAATCCAAGCAACTGCGTCAACATGCTTTAAACACTCCTCCCCAATGTGCCTTAACGACTATCGCACCGTAGCACTCAAACCCATCATCATGAAGTGCTTCGAGCGACTTGTCCTAGCACACCTCAAAGACTGCCTCCCACCTACACTGGACCCACACCAATTTGCTTACCGCAGAAATAGGAGCACAGAGGACGCAGTATGCACAGTTCTGCCCTCTGCACTCACACACTTGGACAATAACAACACTTATGTAGGGATGTTGTTTGTTGACTTCAGTTCAGCATTTAACACCTTTATTCCCTCCAGGCTGACCACTAAACTTGGAGACCTGGACATTAACTCTTCCCTCTGCAACTGGATTATGGACTTTCTGACCAGCAGGTTTGAGCATGTTAGGTCAGACCAAACAACCTCAAGAACCATCACACTTAACACTGGCGTACCACAGGGCTGCGTGCTGAGCCCATTCCTCTACTCCCTTTACACTTCTGACTGCAAGCCCGTGCATGGATCCAACTCCATCATGAAGTTTGCAGACGACACCACAGTGATTGGCCAAATCAGTGACAATGATGAGACTGCCTACAGGGAAGAGTTACAGCACCTAGCCACATGGTGCGCTGACAATAACCTGCTTCTGAACACCACCAAGAACAAGGAGCTCATTTTGGACTTCAGGAAGAAGAAAGTAAGCATGCATGACCCCATCCACATTAACGGGAGGGTTATTGAGCGTGTCTCCATGAAACTTCAAGTTCCCTGGAGGTCCTGTCCTGGTACACAAACACCTCCAGCCTGTCATGAAGGCTCACCAGAGCCCCTTCTTCCTCAAGACACTGAAGAAGAACCAGCTGTCTACAGCCAACTTGGAAAACTTCTATCGCTGTGTGATTGAGAGCATCCTGACGAGCTGTATCACAGCTTGGTATGGGAACTGCTCAGTGGCTGACCGCAAAGCGCTGCAGAGGGTGTTGAAAACTGCCCAACGCATCACAGGAACAACACTTCCTACAATTGTGGACATCCAGAGGAAACGCTGTCTTCTTCGAGCTCGCAGCATCCTCAAGGACTCGTCTCACCCTGACCAAAGACTGTTGACCCTCCTGCCCTCTGGGAGCTTCAGGAGCCTCCGGACAAGGACAACAAGACTGAGGGACAGCTCAGCTTTTCCCTACAGCTGTCTCCTTACTGACCTTTGACCTCTGACACCCCTCCACCCCCCCACCTTACACACAGACTCCTCCCCCTTCTTCAACACTACACCTGCTATTACTAATTTAAATATTCATCACAATAACCAGTTGTTACATGCACTACTGTTCACTCAGTAACACTGGACAATACATTTGCACATGGAAAACAAAATTCCAATGCACTTTACCATCCACTGCTATACTGTAATTATGTTCATAGATCTGTCTATAGTGTACATACACTTGTACATAATGTATAGTTTGTTCATAGCACACCTGCCTGTATATCATTCTTGTTATTTTAAATCTGTAAACTGTGTCCATAATACTATCAATACTGTCCATTCTGTGTAATTATTGTACATATAATATATATCCTGTACTGACTGCTTATTACACTTCTGGTGAGATGCTAACTGCTTTTCACTGCCTTCACACGTGCAGAGATAATAAAGTTGAATCTAATCTAAACAAGTAAAGATGTCAGGAAAAATGTTTTAGTAGGTCAGGTGTAGAAAAGATGGAATTATAGAGTTTTTAAAGATGAAAACCACGTCTGTCAAACATGTTATAATCATACTGTAATCAATAACACACACACACACACACACACACACACACACACACACACACACACACACACACACACACACACACACACACACACACACACACACACACACACACACACACACACACACACACACACTCTCTCTCTCACACACACACACACACACACACACACACACACACACACACACACACACACACACACACACAGTGAACACACACACACACAGTGAACACACACACACACACACGCACGCACACACACACACACACACACACACACACACACTGACACACACACACACACACACGCACACGCACACACGCACACACACACACACACACACACACACACACTGACACACACACACACACACACGCACACGCACACACGCACACACACACACACACACACACACACACACACACCGACACACACACACACACACACACACACACACACACACACACACACACACACACACACACACACACACACACACAGTGAACACACTGACACACACACACAATTGTAAAGTAAATATATGTGCACGGTAAATATCATGAAAAAGTAAATAACACAACATATCTTTTACAAAAATGCCACAATGCGGCAGAGAATGACAGCTGACGCAATGTCTCTGGGTATTGTAGTTCGCCCGACACGGTTATTCATTCTACTCGTCTCGTGAAAGACTACATATCCCAGAATCCTTGCGGCAATAAAGCTTCCGGCGGCGCTGGGCGCTGGTCATTACGCGGTTGTGAGAGACAGTGACGCAGCTCGCGCTCCGCTCGGATCGATCTTTGTCTTTATTGGATAATTTCGTGTTAAAATGTCTGACGGCGGTGGAGGAGAAGACGGCGGCGGTGGTCTGGAGGTTTCTGCAGTGGTGCAGACTGTCGCAGACGCTTCCGTTCTCCAGAAACACATCCGGAAGCTCGTCCCGCTGCTGCTGGAGGACGGCGGGCACGCGCCTGCGGGCCTCGAGAGCGCGCTGGAGGACAAAACTTCTCTCGAGCAGATGAAGAAATTTCTCTCCGATCCTCAAATTCATTCAATTCTGGTGGAGAGGAGCGCGCTCAAAGGTGTCGTTTCCGCCGCACGCTCCTCTATTACACAACCACAAACACGTCAGGGTTTAACGTTTATAACTGTCTGCGCGTTTAATTCTGTCTGATACACAACAGTTGGCATTGTTTGTTTTCTATTGTTATATTGTTAGATGATGACGTCATCGCACGCCCCGCCCCGCCCTGTCTGTGTTGGGGTCGTGACTCATCATGTGTCAACATCAGAGTTTAGGGAACACAGTGACATGAGAGTTGTGTGCGTGTTTACTGCAGTGCAGATCTCAGATCAGTGACATCATGTGTCAACATCAGAGTTTAGGGAACTCAGTGACATGAGAGTTGTGTGCGTGTTTACTGCAGTGCAGATCTCAGATCAGTGACATCATGTGTCAACATCAGAGTTTAGGGAACTCAGTGACATGAGAGTTGTGTGCGTGTTTACTGCAGTGCAGATCTCAGATCAGTGACATCATGTGACAACATCAGAGTTTAGGGAACTCAGTGACATGAGAGTTGTGTGCGTGTTTACTGCAGTGCAGATCTCAGATCAGTGACATCATGTGTCAACATCAGAGTTTAGGGAACTCAGTGACATGAGAGTTGTGTGCGTGTTTACTGCAGTGCAGATCTCAGATCAGTGACATCATGTGTCAACATCAGAGTTTAGGGAACTCAGTGACATGAGAGTTGTGTGCGTGTTTACTGCAGTGCAGATCTCAGATCAGTGACATCATGTGTCAACATCAGAGTTTAGGGAACTCAGTGACATGAGAGTTGTGTGCGTGTTTACTGCAGTGCAGATCTCAGATCAGTGACATCATGTGACAACATCAGAGTTTAGGGAACTCAGTGACATGAGAGTTGTGTGCGTGTTTACTGCAGTGCAGGTCTCAGATCAGTGACATCATGTGTCAACATCAGAGTTTAGGGAACTCAGTGACATGAGAGTTGTGTGCGTGTTTACTGCAGTGCAGGTCTCAGATCAGTGACATCATGTGACGTGTGTGTCACTGCTGAAGCAGAGAGCTGATTCACTGCTCATGGGACACTGATGACAGATGGAAATGTTTAAACATTGATGGTTTCTCCTGCAGAGGATGTTGGAGATGAAGGAGAGGAAGAGAGAGAGGCCATCTCTTACACCATAAGCACTGATGTCCATTACAGACTCAAATCAAACAGGTAAAGATTCAATAAAGCAAGAGGTCAAGCCGTGTTTAATATCACCTGTCACAGCTCCAGGTCTGTGAAACTCGGTTTAAGACTCGCTCGAGTATTTTACTTTAATGATAATTAGGGATGCACAGAATAAAAATTCCCGGTCGTACACCGAAGAAGAGAAAAACGGAAGGCGAAACGGTGAAATAAATGATGCCATTTATTTGTACAATTGCATGTATGGCTATGACTGTTCTTACCTTACTTAAATCAAAGTATTGTAACTGCCAAAATTAATATAAAAATGTCAATGAATGAATAAATTACAAATTGTGAAAATATTTATTTCAAACATTGCAATAACGCATAATATGAAATAAAACCTTACGCGCCTTATGTGTACATTACATAATAAGGCCCTGGCCTGCTGAAAGGTTGTAACATTAAATATGTTCTTACAAAAATCAAACTAAAACAGAGGAACAGCGCTTACTACAAAGCCTCTTTGTGCAAAAGCGAGTCTTAGCTGCATATAGCGCAGATCACGAGCTCCCAGATCGATTCACACCGAGGGGCTTAAACTTTTTCCATCTTAATGCCCACTTTGAGCAGCAAGCTCACTAAAGAGATCAGAAGTTACTGTCAGCACACGTTTCACTGAGATCCATTCATATACACTGAAGTTCACGGCGACCTTACTTGATCTGCGTTAGGATGATTACTTTAATGCAGAAATAAAGCACTAGAAATGATCCAGACTGTCATGTATGCGGGGAACCTGTGTGAAGCTGGTTACAGTGCAGAAGAAGATCTGATCGCAGGAATAAAGACTCGTCTATCAAAGCGATCGGGATGTTTGCACGCCACAGTTTCTGTTTGCTTCAACACAACATATTGTTTTGGCTGTGTTGTTTTGGTGATGATAAATATTTTGGCGGCCCAATTTTCGGTGCTTTCCTAAAAGTAAGAGTCGAGCATGTTTCAATTTTACTAAAAAGTAATATGGATCTTAAATTTAGTTTAATCCATTATAATTTATTGTATATACAATTAGATTCTTGTACTCTAACTCACTAACTCACTACTTTTCTAACCTTCTCACTCTATCAAAAAAAAAAAAAACAACATTTATATATATACTTTTTGTAACTTCTCTGCCTGTGTAACTTGGTAGCATTGTTGTAGCACTTGTTCACCTATTGTTGTATCGGCTATTTACCGCTTAATTGTCTCCTCAACTATTGTAAGTCGCTTTGGATAAAAGCGTCTGCTAAATGACTAAATGTAAAAATGTAAATGTACTCTTCTACTGTCACTAACAGATAAACATGTTTTGTAGCCTTGCTTTGATCAAGCGTACCGGAGTCATTGATGCAGATAAACCCATCTCAACTCAGGTACGAGTTCTGACGCTCAGCGAGGATTCGCCATATGAGACTCTGCATTCTTTCATCAGTAATGCTGTTTCACCATACTTCAAATCCTATATTCGGGAATCTGGCAAAGCAGACAGGTAATCCTCTTGAGTATATAAATGAGGTTGTGAATATATATATATATTTATGTGGAAAAAGTCAAATGTGATGTATATTTAATAGAAATATTGTGCGTTTGTGTGTTCTTCAGAGATGGAGATAAGATGGCTCCGTCAGTGGAGAAGAAGATTGCAGAACTGGAGATGGGTTTACTCCACCTCCAACAGAACATTGAGATCCCAGAGATCAGTCTGCTCATCAACCCCATCATCACAAACGTGGCCAAACAGTGCTACGAGCGAGGAGAGAAACCAAAGGTCACGGACTTTGGTAATAAGGTGGAAGACCCAACCTTCCTGAACCAGCTGCAGTCTGGAGTCAATCGTTGGATCAGAGAAATCCAGAAGGTTTGGCCTTTGTTCTGCACAGCTCTAACAATTGCCATTATTTTTAAGAGGACACACTTCCAGGGCTGAATGACACTAAGATTGGATGTGATGGGAGCACATAAAAAATTAGTTTTTATTGTGCCTAAATAAATTGATGCACTATCATGGAAAAAAGAATCATCAGACTAACACTACAAACGTTTTAATTTAGCACACTGATGTTTGAGCTTTGTATAAACGATTCTCCTCACAGGTCACTAAACTAGACCGTGACCCGGCATCTGGGACTGCCCTGCAGGAGATCAGCTTCTGGCTGAACCTTGAACGTGCCCTCAATCGTATACAAGAGAAGCGGGAGAGTCCAGAGGTGTTGCTCACCTTGGACATCCTTAAGCATGGCAAACGCTTTCATGCCACAGTCAGTTTCGACACAGACACTGGTGAGATACCGTGCTTTAATCTCATTTCTTATTCAATGATGTCACAGTCTGATGAGTATGGACTGTCTGTGTGTGTTTCTCCAGGGCTGAAGCAGGCAGTTGAGACTGTTAATGATTACAATCCTCTGATGAAAGATTTTCCCCTCAATGATCTCCTGTCGGCCACTGAACTCGACAAGATCCGGCAGGCGCTGGTGGCCATCTTCACTCACCTTCGCAAGATCCGAAACACCAAGTACCCGATTCAGCGTGCTCTACGTCTGGTGGAGGCCATCTCCAGAGACCTCAGCTCACAGCTCCTCAAAGTCCTAGGCACTCGTAAGCTCATGCATGTGGCCTACGAGGAATTTGAAAAGGTACTGATGATAATTTGTGGTAGGACTTTGTTCTCTAGTTAAGCACTTGTAGATTGACCTTTTTTCCTCGGTCCTCTGCAGGTGATGGTGGCGTGTTTTGAAGTCTTCCAGACTTGGGAAGATGAGTATGAGAAACTACAAGTGCTCTTGAGGGACATTGTCAAGAGGAAGAGAGAGGAGAACCTGAAAATGGTGTGGCGTCTCAGTCCTGCTCACCGTAAGCTTCAAGCCCGGTTGGATCACATGCGACGATTCAGGCGCCAGCACGAGCAGCTGAGAGCCGTCATTGTTCGTGTACTGCGACCTCAGGTACGACTGAACCATTCTGTTTAAAGGAACACTTCAACCATAGGTGATCATTTTATGGTTGAGCAAGTGATGACAACAATTTAATTTGGGGGTTTACTACACTTTAATGAGGGCATTGTTTTCTTATCTGTGGGCTTAATGTTGGGTTGGCAAGTAGCTGTTAGTTCAGGTCTCATTCCAGCATAACTATGGCCATGTCCCAAACCTAAATCCAACCCACTTCATATTGCCCTCCGAAGTCCATAGGGTCTTATTCATTTCTTTGGTTTAAAGTCCCTTAACATTCTGAAAGCAATTAATAAGTAAAGTAAAACATTTGTGTTATTATAATTCTATATTGTCTATGATTGTCTTTGAAAGGAATACCATTGGACCAATAGTTGCCCTCAATCCGATACATCATGTGCACATTTTTAGAAACAGTTAAATCATTACACCAGTTACACACAGTTTATTTGTTGTCAAGGTTTAAGCTAGTCATTATCACACAGCGCATCTGTGCTTTCTCGTTTGCAGGTGTCTGTGGTTCCCCAACATGCTCAGGGTGAGACTGCTGAGCCCCCTGACATGAAAGTGGCTGAGGTGCTATTCGATGCAGCAGATGCTAATGCCATTGAAGAAGTAAATCTGGCTTATGAAAATGTGAAAGAGGTCGATGGATTAGATGTGTCGAAGGAGGGAATGGAGGCCTGGGAAGCCGCCATGAAGCGTTACGACGAACGCATTGACCGAGTAGAGACCCGCATCACAGCGCGCCTGCGGGACCAGCTGGGCACTGCCAAGAATGCTAATGAGATGTTTCGCATATTCTCGCGTTTCAATGCCCTTTTTGTCCGCCCGCACATCCGTGGAGCCATCCGTGAATACCAGACGCAACTCATCCAGCGTGTCAAAGACGACATTGAGTCTCTGCACGACAAATTTAAGGTTCAGTACCCTCAGAGCCAATCTTGTAAGATGAGCCATGTGCGAGATCTGCCTCCCGTCTCCGGCTCCATTATCTGGGCCAAACAGATCGATCGGCAGCTGACGGCCTACATGAAGCGTGTGGAGGATGTTCTTGGGAAGGGCTGGGAGAATCATGTGGAGGGACTGAAACTCAAGCAGGATGGTGACAGTTTCCGTGCCAAGCTTAATACGCAGGAGATTTTTGACGACTGGGCTCGAAAGGTGCAGCAGCGCAATCTGGGGGTGTCAGGCCGCATTTTCACTATCGAGAACACCCGTGCTCGTGGCCGCACCGGAACCGTGCTGAAGCTCAAAGTAAACTTTTTGCCGGAGATTATCACACTCTCAAAAGAAGTGCGCAACCTAAAATGGCTGAGTTTCCGTGTGCCATTGGCCATCGTTAACAAAGCCCATCAGGCCAATCAGCTGTACCCATTTGCCATCTCGCTTATAGAGAGTGTCCGCACGTATGAGCGCACCTGTGAGAAGGTGGAGGAAAGGACGTCCATCTTGCTGCTGGTGGCCGGTCTGAAGAAGGAGGTGCAGGCTCTCATCACTGAGGGCATCTCTTTGGTCTGGGAGTCCTATAAACTTGACCCTTACGTCCAGCGTCTGGCTGAAACAGTCTTTAACTTTCAGGAAAAGGTATGCAAGCAACTACATAACTGACAGACCCATGAAGTTAAATGATGGAAAAACCCACAATTACACAATTTATAAAAAATAAACATAATTAAGCACAATGATTTTAAATTACTGCTTATTTCTAATACTTTCTAATTGCACGGTACAATGAACAGCATAACAATACAATAAATAACATACTTTGTTGTAAATGATGACGTAGCAGTTATAATTATTTTGTGTAATTTACCACATTTTATGCGATCCAAACTGTAATTTCTGCACAACAAATACAAACATAAACCTAGATACACACTCACACTCACATGCTCATCGCATTTGCTCATCTGTCAGTGTCAGCTAAACATGCCCATGGAGCCCGTGGCTCAATAGGGATTTTCCGCTACTTCTATTGACAAGTGCATGCAATATAACGACGATACAATTATTCAACTGTACATTGAACTAAACATCAGACCAATTTCTTGTTTGATGCCACTATCCACAAAGTGTGCAACGTTTTGCGCAAGAGAGGGAGTGTTACCATCTTTATAACCCTGGGAGAGTTAAATGACACATATATTCTATCTGTTCTTCAGGTGCTTGATACAACTAACATTATCGCGGTCTTCAGTTGTGCGCTGGACAGAGAGTGCATTGCTTTGTGTGAGATACAGAGAGCAGAGAACTGTAAACATGAAACAGATACCAGGCTTCCTAAAAATAAAATAAATAACATAAGGTGATTTAGTTTGTGTAATTAAACAAAACATATAGAGCTATTCTGCAAATTACTTCGGTTGTGACCTGATGCTAAAAATAAAATATTAGCTTGACCTTTAGGAGTGCGGGGGTTGCCATTGGAAAGGCTGGTGCCACTCTTTATAATGGTAGGGGAAACACTGGAACATAAAAGAAATGTGCTAAAATGCTCACAATAACCGGAAGATGGAAACACAGCTAGAGCCGCATTATTTTGTATCTCCGTTGGTCAGGAATGCCATTTATGCTCTGTTCGTAATGTTCACAGATGCATTTTCTCAATGTTATTTTGCAAAGAAGTAATAAGAGAGTGATGTGCTCGGTTTGTGTGTTTAAAACAGAGACTGTAAAAAAATTTCCATTGCACTGCAGCACTTCAATAATTGCTAGTCGTTATGTTCATATGGCGGATTGCAACAAATTTCAGTTTGTCCCGCAGTCTTACTTGAAAGTTTTCAGGTGTTGTTTATGCAAAGAAACATTGCACAAGTTTAAAAAGTGTAATCACAAGGATTGGTGTCTTTAAATGGTATAATTATTTATTTTAGTTTTTGCTGATCTGCATTTCACAAATGCTTTATATCTAATCATTTAAGCATGATTGGAATATTTTTATGTCCTTTTCTCCTGAAAGTGATTTCATGTAAATGTTTGCAGGTGGATGATCTCTTACTGATTGAGGAGAAGATTGATTTGGAGGTCCGATCTCTTGAAACGTGCATGTATGAAAACAAGATGTTCACAGAGATCCTCAATCGCATTCAGAAGGCTGTTGATGACCTAAACCTGCACTCCTACTCCAATCTGCCAATCTGGGTCAACAAACTTGACATCGAGGTGATTAGTTAATGCTAGCCAGAGTCACCTTTTGTAGATGTGCTTTTCTCAAACCATTAACATGATCATGACCACATTTTGTCTACGCTTTCTCGGGTGTAGATCGAACGAATCCTAGGTGTGCGTTTGCAGGCGGGACTCAAAGCCTGGACCCAAGTCCTCAGAGGACAGATGGAGGACAAGGCTGATGTAGATATGGACACTGAAGCTCCTCAAGTCAGCCACAAACCTGGAGGAGAACCAAAGATCAAGGTACTGTAAATCACTAGAGAGTGTCATAAACCATTTTAAAATACATTTTTTAAGAATAAACAAAAGAACGATGATCTTAACTAATTACTCTCTGTTAACTATGCTTGTAAAATCTCTATCTCTTAACTCAATTTTTTCTTTCTAAACGAACAGAACATAATTCACGAATTAAGAATCACAAACCAAGTTATCTATCTGAACCCGCCGATTGAAGACTGCCGCTACAGACTCTACCAGGAGATGTTTGCCTGGAAGATGGTCATTCTCTCTCTTCCCAGAATCCAGAGTCAGAGATATCAGGTCTGCATAATGCTTATTCTAGATCACTCTGTCAGTGTTCGCTGTGTGCTTACCTGTGATCTGTAACAGGTTGGTGTTCACTACGAGTTATCTGAAGAAGAGAAGTTCTATAGAAACGCTCTTACCAGAATGCCAGATGGTCCGGCTGCTCTTGAGGAGTCTTATAATGCTGTGAAGGACAATGTCTCAGAGGTGGAGCAGTATGTCAAAGTATGTGCTTTTCCTCCTTTTATTTGGAATTTGGAATAATAAAAATCACACTAACATGCTGAATTATTCTGATCCGTCATCAGGTGTGGCTGCAGTATCAGTGCTTGTGGGATATGCAGCCCGAGAACATATATAACCGTCTGGGTGAAGATCTCACCAAGTGGCAGGCTCTGCTGGTGCAAATCAGGAAAGCTCGTGGCACATTTGACAATGCAGAAACCAGGAAAGAATTCGGACCTGTCATCATAGACTATGGCAAGGTCAGAAATGCATCTCATTTTAATCTGATGTTTATTTCTAAACAATTATGTGTTTCTGTAACCTGTTAACATTGGTCATTTAGGTTCAGTCAAAAGTGAATCTGAAATATGACTCATGGCATAAGGAAGTGCTTAGTAAGTTTGGACAGATGTTGGGTAACAACATGCAAGACTTCCACTCCCAGATCTCGAAGGTTTGTGCACAGCATGTTTTTTTTGGTTAGACACACTTTGCTTGTTTGTCTGAGTTTATTGCCTTCCATTCGATCTTTTAGTCCCGTCAAGAACTGGAGCAGCATTCAGTGGACACAGCAAGCACCTCAGATGCCGTGACCTTCATCACCTATGTGCAGACCCTCAAACGAAAGATAAAGCAGTTTGAGAAGCAAGTAGATGTGAGTGTAATGTTTTGCTTGATTTAATAATTTTGTAGTTGAGCAAAAAGGATTAAAATCATTCTTTCCCATGTAGCTCTTCCGCAATGGCCAGCGTCTTCTTGAAAAGCAGCGTTTCCAGTTCCCCCCCTCATGGTTGTACATCGATAACATCGAAGGGGAGTGGGGTGCCTTCAGTGACATCATGAAACGCAAAGACACGGCCATCCAACAACAGGTGGCCAACCTACAGATGAAGATTGTCCAAGAGGACCGTGCCGTGGAGAACCGCACCACAGACCTGCTTTCAGACTGGGAGAAAACCAAACCAGTGGGCGTACGTTCAACTAAATGGAATCTGCTTCTATTATCTATCGGCAGCACTAGAGAACCTTCTTGAGATGCTTACTCTGTTTTCTGCTTTTTGTTGCTGTAGGGTAGTCTGCGTCCAGAGGAGGCGTTGCAGTCTCTTACAATCTACGAGGGCAAATTTGGCCGTCTGAAGGACGATCGAGAGAAATGTGCAAGGGCCAAAGAAGCTTTGGAGCTGACAGACACAGGTCTTTTGAGCAGCAGCGAGGAGAGGGTACAGGTTGCACTAGAGGAACTGCAGGATCTGAAAGGCGTATGGTCTGAGCTGTCGAAAGTCTGGGAGCAGATCGACCAGATGAAAGAGCAGCCTTGGGTGTCCGTGCAGCCACGCAAGGTAAGCGACATGCCTGCCATGTGGTTTCACATCATCTTATCAGGGGGTTAGATTTTCTGACTGTGCACTCATGTTCCTTACAGTTACGTCAAAATTTAGATGCCCTACTCAACCAGCTAAAGAACTTCCCGGCCCGTCTTCGA
Source organism: Triplophysa yarkandensis (assembly GCA_033220385.1). Classification (NCBI taxonomy): domain Eukaryota; kingdom Metazoa; phylum Chordata; class Actinopteri; order Cypriniformes; family Nemacheilidae; genus Triplophysa; species Triplophysa yarkandensis. Next base: position 2,339,610 of record CM065674.1, read on the forward strand.
CAGTATGCTTCATATGAGTATGTGCAGAGACTGCTTAAAGGATACATGAAGGTGAGCTAAACCTCATGAGTAGAGAGGCAAGTTTTACATAATAAATCTTTGTGAACGTCTTCATCTGTGCTGCTTTTTTAGATCAACATGTTAGTGATCGAGCTGAAGTCGGAAGCACTGAAGGACCGTCACTGGAAGCAGTTGATGAAACGTCTGCATGTCAACTGGGTTCTGTCAGAACTGAGTCTGGGTCAGATCTGGGATGTTGACCTGCAGAAGAATGAGATGGTTGTGAAGGACGTGCTGTTGGTGGCTCAGGGGGAGATGGCACTTGAGGAGTTTCTTAAACAGGTTCTCTTTTCTATCATTGTCTTTCACATTCAGGCTGTAAAAGCTTTCATGGGAAATGTGTTTGCATGACGTTTACACCGTGTCCTGAACTACAGATTCGAGAGGTGTGGAACTCGTACGAGCTGGATCTGGTCAACTATCAGAATAAGTGCCGTCTGATCCGTGGTTGGGACGATCTCTTCAACAAAGTCAAGGAGCACATCAACAGTGTTTCTGCCATGAAGCTATCACCTTACTACAAGGTCTGAACCATCTCTTTTTTCAACACAAAACAACTTTCTTGCAAAAATATCAAAGGGAGTATCACTGTTGGCCTATAAATGTTGTTTGTAATTTTGTACATTTGTTGTGCGTGTGTGTGCACCAGCCATTTATCTGTAATGCTTGATAAAAAAATACATTTAATAATTCAAATAATCACTGCCTGTCACTATTAGAAGTCATGTGAAGTTTAATGATTTTGAGAAACGATATATTTTACAACTGTAAATCAATAATTAAGGAATATTTGATTAATGCCTTTAAATTTTTGACTAGTTGGCAGTTTCTTTTCAATTTTGTGGTTTATACTGCTGCTATTGAAGCATCTTTAGGGAGTAATGATTTGTAAACTTTTTATTTGTCTTGTCTGTAGGTTTTTGAGGAAGATGCCTTGAGCTGGGAGGATAAACTCAACCGCATAATGGCTTTGTTTGATGTGTGGATTGATGTGCAACGCCGCTGGGTTTATCTGGAAGGTATTTTCACAGGAAGTGCGGACATCAAACATCTTCTTCCAGTGGAGACGCAGCGATTTCAGAGGTGAGCGTTACAGTCCATCTATTACAAACACCTGCCGAAGGCTATTGTCCTGAAATGGAAATGTGTGTGTATCTGCTTGAACAGCATCAGCACAGAGTTTCTGGCTTTGATGAAAAAGGTCACAAAGTCTCCGCTGGTTATGGATGTGCTGAACATTCAAGGTGTTCAGAGGTCATTGGAAAGACTTGCTGATCTGCTGGGGAAGATCCAGAAAGCACTGGGAGAATATCTAGAGAGAGAGCGCTCATCATTCCCAAGGTTACAACAAATTACATTATGTACTAAATGTTTCTTTTGGGAGATAAAAAGACACCCATAGTTTATTTTCTGTCCATAGCTGCAATAGTTTCATGCTATGCTTTTGTATAAGACACTTGTCTTTAAGTGTTGCGGTTTGAGGTCATTGATATGTTGAGTTTTCTTTTAGGTTCTACTTTGTTGGTGACGAAGATCTGCTGGAAATTATTGGAAACAGTAAGAATGTGGCAAAACTGCAGAAACACTTCAAGAAAATGTTTGCAGGGGTTTCCAGTATCCTGCTGAATGATGACAACACTGAGGTGCTGGGCATTTCATCTCGAGAGGGAGAAGAGGTACAGAATGGGGGTGTTTATGACACTTCTCTCCTGAAATATAAACAAAAATAAAACCTTAAGGGGTTCAGTTCTCATGTATTTGTGATTGCTTTTTGCAGGTGCTCTTCAAGACTCCAGTGTCAATCACTGAGCATCCAAAGATCAACGAGTGGCTAACGCTAGTGGAGCGTGAGATGAGAGTCACATTAGCCAAACTGCTGGCTGAGTCTGTCACTGAGGTGGGTGCCTTCAACAAGGGCACTAGCATTGATCTGAGCACCTACATCAACTGGATTGACCGATACCAGGTGACCATCCTTCTGAAGACTATGTTCACTTGGAAAAACAAAAAGTGACTCTGTAACATGAATAATTTAATCCTACTGCTCTATTCAGGCCCAGCTGGTGGTTCTGTCCACCCAGATTGACTGGTCAGAGAATGTGGAGAATGCTCTGACCACGATTGCCGGCGGAGGTAACATGACTCCACTTCAGGTCGTGCTCACCAACGTGGAGGCAACGCTCAACCTTCTGGCAGACACTGTTTTGATGGAGCAGCCGCCTCTACGCAGGAAGAAACTGGAACATCTGGTCAGAAGTTTATTGCATCATCTACAGATAGCATGTGTATAAATGTGTTTAAATGTTTTGATCTAGCAAAAACATGGAGTACATGAGGTTTTTGGGTTTTTATTCATGTCTACCCTAATACTCAACTAATAGTTAAATGTTCCAAAAACGCTTTGTGATCAGCACTACAGTAAATGTGTTCATCTGGGCTAATGTGTGCAAAAAACAATCCAATGTTTTTAGATCACGGAGTTGGTCCACCAGAGAGACGTCACTAGAGCTCTGATCAAGAACAAGATCGACAATCCCAAATCATTTGAGTGGCTCAGTCAGATGCGCTTCTACTTTGACCCCAAGCAAATGGACGTACTGCAGCAGCTATCCATTCAAATGGCCAACGCGAAGTTCAACTATGGCTTTGAGTACCTGGGTGTTCAGGAGAAGCTTGTGCAAACACCCCTGACCGACCGCTGCTACCTTACCATGACGCAGGCTCTAGAGGCCCGTCTGGGAGGGTCGCCCTTTGGTTAGTGCTGTTTTGGGTCGTTTGTCTTGAATCTTCTTTTAGAATTACAGGATGCAGATGTTGACCGATGTGAGCGTTTCATCCTCTGCAGGTCCTGCTGGGACAGGAAAGACAGAGTCTGTCAAAGCTCTGGGTCACCAGCTAGGCCGTTTTGTTTTGGTGTTTAACTGTGATGAGACCTTTGACTTTCAAGTACGTAAGATGACTGTATTCAAGGCTTGAGCACATTGTAATAAATAATGTCCTTAAATGACATTTTCACCTGTGTGTCTTTCAGGCAATGGGGCGCATCTTTGTGGGTCTGTGCCAGGTGGGAGCATGGGGTTGTTTTGATGAGTTTAACCGTCTGGAGGAGCGTATGCTATCTGCTGTGTCACAGCAGGTTCAGTACATTCAGGTGGCGCTGAGAGAGCACAGCAACCCTAACCGAGACCGCAGTATGTACTGTAAACCATTACTTGATGATTTGCAGCTCTTCTTTCAGACTTGCCTCTTAACGTGTGTGTGTGTGTGTGTGTGTTCGTGTGTGTGTGTTCAGGTGTGCCCATTACCACAGAGTTGTTAAACAAGCAGGTGAAGGTCAGTCCCGAGATGGCAATCTTCATCACCATGAATCCTGGTTATGCTGGACGTTCCAACCTGCCTGATAACCTGAAAAAGCTCTTCAGAAGTTTGGCCATGACCAAACCTGACCGGCAACTGATCGCTCAGGTTATGTTGTACTCGCAGGGCTTCCGCACTGCTGAGATCCTTGCCAAAAAAATAGTACCCTTCTTCAAGTACGTCAGCTTCCTGTCATGAAGACAAACTTTGCTTGTATATATACATGATGCTCTTCTCTGCTTTCAGGCTGTGTGATGAGCAGCTGTCCTCTCAGTCTCACTATGACTTTGGTCTGCGTGCGCTGAAGAGTGTATTGATCAGTGCTGGCAATGTGAAAAGAGAACGTATACAAAAAATCAAACGAGAAAAGGGTGAACGAGGGGAAGTTGTGGATGAGAATGATATAGCTGAGAACCTTCCTGAGCAGGAGGTAAAATAGACATTTTACTCCTCTAATGAGAGCTTAAGTGTAATAAAATGGGCTGTTTTGGGATGGTTAAAAGAGTAAACATGTCCACCCTGCTTAAGATTCTGATCCAGAGCGTCTGTGAGACGATGGTGCCAAAGCTGGTGGCTGAAGACATTCCTCTGCTCTTCAGTCTGCTGTCAGATGTGTTCCCTGGTGTACAGTACATGCGTGGAGAGATGACTGCCCTTCGAGAGGAGTTGAAGAAGGTGTGTGCAGAGATGTACCTCACTTATGGAGACGGCGACGATGTGGGCAGCATGTGGGTGGAAAAGGTAAGAATTAAATTACTTTGGTTTAAGCTTTCTTTCTAAGATGATTTGACCCTCTTGTATTTCTAGCCAGGATATATTCAGCTTTTTAAGTGTTAATTTGTTTGTGTCATGGGTAGGTACTGCAGCTGTATCAAATCACTCAGATTAATCACGGCCTGATGATGGTTGGCCCATCAGGCAGCGGAAAGACGATGGCCTGGAGGGTTCTCCTTAAAGCTCTGGAGAGACTGGAGGGGGTAGAGGGTGTCTCTCACATTATCGACCCCAAAGCCATTAGCAAAGATCACCTGTACGGAACGCTGGACCCCAACACCCGCGAATGGACCGACGGGCTCTTTACACATGTGCTCAGGAAGTGAGTCCAGACCTGTTCATGAGTTGAAAAGATGTGTAACAGTGCAAATGACCCATATTTTGAGAAACCCCCTTGGAGGGGAAAAAAGGTTTAAAGGTGATAAGACAGAGCTAAAATTAATATTGTTGTTGTAATTAGCTGAATACCACAAGCCCTAACCACTGTAACAATAATGTTATGCGCCTGACCTTATTTGTAACATCAGTGTTAAAAGCAATGGTACTGACCAGTACAGGCAATAACATGGCATCAATTATCTCCGTATCAATCGAAGCCAAGAACCAGAAAATAAAGCAAGACTGATACATAAACTTAGCCACAAGACTTGAACAGAATGTGAAAGATTACCACTCATAACAAATGTTGTCTGTAAAAAGCACCATGTGCTACAAACGTACTCCGCACACATGTTGGTCCACAGCAAACTGGTTCAAAAATGATAGAAAATGCACAGAATGCGAGTCTGAGTGTCAGGCTGTCCTTGTAAAGTTGTAATGGTTGAAATTGCTCCACTTTTATTGAAAGCGCAAAGCTGGTCTCATATTTTTCATTAAATTATCCTTACATTTGTGCAATCAATGGGTAGTTCACCTACCTCAAAGATCACCTGGTAGTTTAAATTGTCCATTTTTAATAAAATTGGCTTGATCTATGAGCTCTCACGTGGGACTGAGGCAATCTATGACATTTGCTTGCCATGTTTTAGCTGGGAAAGAATTCATGGGGGGATATGTCCCCCTTACTCAGACTGTAACTTTTAAACTATTTCTGTGTGAGGTTCCGTGAGCTTAAATAGTAATCCCTATTGCAATGCTTGGTAGAGGCTTTTCCCTGGAACGAGTTTATATTCATTTGCTGGAATTCTACTTATCCAAAGAAAACAAGCACATTGATTATGTAAGCAACACTATCTGATATGTTTTACTCATTCACTATACAGGGAATCAGTTAACCATATTTATTGCCATTTTTTTAAAAACAATCTAGCTGTCATGGACTGTCATATATCAGTTTTGTTGCTGAATTTACCACTACAATCATTTTATTTAGTCATCGATGTAGTGAGTAGTAACTTCCTAAATCATAACATGAATCAACATTAAGAGCAATATTTCTGTCAAATTGGAAACAAAGTTTGTTTCTTCTTCTTTGTACAGATGTTCTTTTATACTACACCTAAGTGACACATTTCACACATTCAGAGAACTTCTGTTTATTCTTTCTATATTCAGGTCTTTTTGCCTGTCCGTGCAACCATTCCATTCAATTCAATGTACTTTTATTGTCACATCACCACGGCACATGCACACTGGTACTAACAAATGCTAGTAGTATACAGATGTAAAGCAATTTATTAAAGCAAACACGTATTAGTAGTTTAGGATCAATGTATTCCAGATCTAAAATATAGCATCTGTTTTTGACCATTTTTTTAATTGTGTGCAAATAACTTGAAATTTACAAAGAAATAACATGTTGGAATTTGGGGTGTTGTCTGTGGAAAAAATGATCATTTTACAGTGACATTTACCATTCAAAATTTCTTGTATAACTTGCATAATGATAATTCCAAGAAATGTGAGCCAGTAATTTTTATTCGTTTTCATCTTTTGGAAGCCCAAACCAAGCAAAACCAAAAATGGGGACCTGTATAAACGAGGCATTTCACACAGTTCTGGTTGAGCACTTGCGTTCATAAAGAATATATATATTTGGTCTGATACTTTACTCTTTGCTATTTCACGTCTAATACATGCATGGGCAACTTATTCAAAACATCAAAAAAAGGAAATAACAGAATTTGAAGCAATAAACCCTTTAAATTGTATTTATTTTATTCAGGATTATTGATAATGTTCGTGGAGAGCTACAGAAGAGGCAGTGGATCATCTTTGATGGTGATGTAGATCCTGAGTGGGTGGAGAATCTAAACTCTGTGCTGGATGACAACAAACTCCTGACCCTGCCCAATGGAGAGCGTCTCAGCCTGCCACCAAATGTACAAAAATGCTTAAACTCTAGAATAGTGTTTTATTTTTTGCTTGTGTACATTTGAATGACGATGATGCTGCTGCTGTCATCGTACAGGTGCGCATCATGTTTGAAGTGCAGGACCTAAAATACGCCACATTGGCCACGGTTTCCCGCTGCGGGATGGTTTGGTTTAGCGAGGACGTTCTCAGCACAGACATGATCTTTAATAATTTCCTGGCACGTCTACGCAGCATCCCACTGGATGAGGGTGAGGATGAGGCCCAGCGCATGAGGAAGAGTACAGAAGATGAGAGCGAAGAGTCTGCCTCACCTATGCTTCAGGTACCTCAAAACCGTTTAGTTGGGGAGAATGTGATTGACACCATCCTTATTCTGTAAATCATGTAAAGGTTTCCTTGTGCTGAGTTCAGTCGTTAATTGCTCACAATCGCTATGTCAGAGTTAAAAGCTCTGTGTGTTTGTGTATAAAACCAACAGATCCAGAGAGATGCTGCTGCAGTACTACAGCCCTACTTCACCTCTACAGGCCTGGTGATTAAAGCCCTTGAACAGGCTTCAAAGATGGAGCATATCATGGACTTCACCCGGTTACGCTCGCTTGGTTCTTTATTCTCCATGCTGCATCAGGCTTGTCGCAACGTTGCCCTATACAATAACAACCACCCTGATTTCCCCATGCCCATAGACCAGCTGGAGAAATACATGCAGGTACGTATGAAAATCACATAAGACTGATTGACTGCTGCGAGATTTGTTTTACTTATCTCTTTTATGTTTGTGTATTGTACAGAAATATCTCATCTATGCAGTCCTGTGGTCTTTTTCGGGTGACAGTAGACTGAAGATGAGAGCGGAACTTGGGGAATACATTCGCCGCATCACAACCGTGACACTTCCTTCTGCTCCAAATGTGCCAATCATTGACTATGAGGTGAAAACAGATGCAGCACTCCCTTATTAAATGCTCATCTTGTGTTAAATCTGTTATTTAACCACAAAATTTGTTAGGTGTCAATCACAGGTGAGTGGCAGTCCTGGCAGGGTAAGGTGCCCCAGATCGAGGTGGAGACTCATAAAGTGGCATCACCTGATGTGGTCGTGCCCACTCTGGATACGGTGCGTCATGAAGCTCTTCTTTATACCTGGCTGGCAGAGCACAAGCCTCTGGTGCTTTGTGGCCCACCAGGCTCTGGTAAAACCATGACCCTCTTCAGTGCTCTTCGAGCCCTTCCAGACATGGAGGTAAGGTCTCATGAACGACTTGGTAGTTCCGTAATGGTTAGAAATTCAGATTAATGATTTGATTATAAGCTATGAATTATAGAATGAGGTTGCAAGAGTTTTTTGCACTGTAGTGGTCGCACTAATCTTGTCCCTTCTCTATGCGTCTCTGACACAAAGTATTTTGTGTTCATACAACCTCAGTTTGTGCATTTTTGTGTTAATAATTAACTATGCTTAAAAAGAAGATTCAATGTTCATTCTCTGAAAATTACATAATATTTGATCACATTGTCTAGAGAATAATGTGTCTCATTGCTCTATTGTGATCATGAAGAATATTGTTTTATTTTCAACAGGTTGTGGGTTTGAACTTTTCCAGTGCCACAACTCCGGAGCTGCTTCTGAAGACGTTCGATCATTACTGCGAGTATCGCAGGACTCCTAACGGAGTGGTTCTGGCTCCGGTGCAGCTTGGCAAATGGCTTGTGCTCTTCTGTGATGAAATAAACCTGCCTGACATGGATAAATACAGCACACAGCGGGTCATCTCCTTTATCAGACAGGTTTGATTTGAGCATCTCAAATTCTTTGGATTTGTTTTTTAAGGCACATGGTGTTAACACAACGTTTGCTGGCTGTAGATGGTGGAGCATGGCGGCTTCTACCGCACAACAGATCAGACGTGGGTAAAACTTGAGCGCATTCAGTTTGTTGGAGCCTGTAACCCCCCCACAGACCCCGGCAGGAAGCCTCTGTCTCACAGGTGTGCCTGTCATGTGATCATCACTTTTTCAAAACCTCTTGATGATGTTTAAGTGACGTCATGAACATGTATGACTGTGTGCAGGTTCCTGCGTCACGTGCCAGTTGTGTACGTGGACTATCCTGGCCCCGCATCTCTCACCCAGATCTATGGCACCTTCAACCGAGCCATGCTCAGACTCATTCCCTCACTGCGCACCTTCGCTGAGCCGCTCACAGCTGCTATGGTGGAGTTCTATACAATGTCTCAGGTATGTGTGTATAAAGCAAACTTTTTTGGTTTTTACATAAATGTAAAGCAATATACATTTTAAATTTTAAGTCAAAATACACAGTTATTTGGGACCAAAGTGTTTCAAGCTGAAATCCTGCATCATGTCAACAGGAGCGATTTACTCAGGATACTCAACCTCACTACATCTACTCCCCAAGAGAGATGACCCGCTGGGTCAGAGGAATATTTGAGGCCTTACGGCCCCTGGAGACTTTACCTGTGGAGGGTCTCATTCGTATCTGGGCTCACGAAGCTCTGCGACTCTTCCAGGATCGGTGAGTTTTAAATGAGTGCAGGATTATTGTTGTGAAAGTGTAGAGTGGATGAACTAATGCTCTTGGTAGATTGGTGGAGGATGAGGAGAGACGATGGACTGATGAGAACATCAACACTGTGGCCCTCAAACACTTTCCCAACATTGACCGGGAAAAAGCCCTCAATCGACCAATCCTGTACAGCAACTGGCTGTCAAAGGTAAATTGAGTCACTGAACATGGTCAGAGGACACAAGTAAACACCAGTAACTTGCTTTTTTCTTATTTTCTCCTGTAGGACTATGTTCCTGTGGAGCAGGAGGAGCTGCGTGATTATGTGAAGGCCCGTCTGAAGGTGTTCTACGAGGAGGAGCTGGATGTTCCTCTTGTGCTCTTTAATGAGGTCCTGGATCATGTGTTGAGAATTGACAGGTATTGAAAGCTGGAATATACATGGTTTTACCCTGTTGACGTTGACTTACTCTTAACTGATGTTCTCTCTAGAATTTTCCGTCAGCCGCAGGGTCATCTTCTCTTGATCGGTGTCAGCGGTGCTGGAAAGACGACACTCTCGAGATTCGTGGCTTGGATGAATGGACTAAGTGTCTATCAGATAAAGGTTCGCATAAACATCCTAACAATCTGAAACACTCAAAAGGAATGCTGTCTTTGGATGTTTTATGGTTTTGTAACTGTCATCACAGGTTCACAGAAAATACACTGGTGAGGACTTTGATGAAGACCTCCGAACGGTCCTGCGTCGCTCTGGATGCAAGAATGAGAAGATTGCTTTCATTATGGATGAGTCTAACGTGTTGGACTCTGGCTTTCTGGAGCGAATGAACACACTGCTGGCTAATGGAGAGGTGCGTCATGTAAATGAGCTATTCATTTTTGTTCATGTCTGTTCTAAGGTGTTCTTAAGTGTGTGTCTGTGTGTGGGATTTCTGCTTAAGGTTCCAGGACTCTTCGAGGGTGATGAATACGCTACTCTGATGACCCAGTGCAAAGAAGGAGCGCAGAAAGAGGGTCTGATGTTGGACACGCATGAGGAGCTTTACAAATGGTTCACTAGTCAGGTGATCAGGAACCTTCATGTGGTCTTCACCATGAACCCCTCATCAGAAGGCCTGAAGGACCGTGCGGCCACATCGCCGGCTCTTTTCAACAGGTGCAACGTCACTGTCAATCTCTAGTAGTCTCACCTGTACACACTGTGTGTTTGTATTTTTATTGCAATGGTGGTTTTAATGCAGATGTGTGTTAAACTGGTTTGGTGATTGGTCTACTGAGGCGCTCTACCAGGTGGGCAAAGAGTTTACCAGCAAGATGGACCTTGAAAAGCCCAATTACAAAGTTCCTGACTACATGCCCATAGTGTACGACAAACTGCCCCAGCCGCCAACCCACCGTGAGGCTATCGTCAACGGCTGCGTGTTTGTTCATCAGACACTGCACCAGGTCTGAAAGTTTATAAAAAAGGGCTAGTGATAGCATGTGTTTCTGTTTGAGCATCTTATGAGTTTTCTCTGATTCTAACTGCTGTAGGCTAACAACCGCCTGGCCAAGCGTGGCGGGCGCACCATGGCCATTACCCCGCGCCATTACCTGGACTTCATTAACCACTACGCCAACTTGTTCAATGAGAAACGCAGCGAGCTGGAGGAGCAGCAGATGCACCTCAATGTTGGTCTGCGCAAAATCAAAGAGACAGTAGATCAGGTCCGTGCAAACACCCTTTTGTGCTAATGTGTGCTGAGACATGAGTCGTAACAGTATTTTATGAACATGTTAATGTTTTCGTGTCAGGTGGAGGAGCTGCGACGTGATCTGCGTATCAAGAGTCAAGAGCTTGAGGTGAAAAACGCTGCTGCTAATGACAAACTCAAGAAGATGGTGAAAGACCAGCAGGAGGCTGAGAAGAAAAAGGTATGGTGACACATTTCGTCCTTTAAATTAGTGTTCTTTAACTACTCTTGTAACTTTACGCTTTTGGGAAACAGGTCATGAGTCAAGAAATACAGGAATCTGTTTACAAGCAGCAGGAAGTGATTAAAGACAAGCAACTGAGAGTCAAGCAGGATTTGGATCAGGTGGAGCCGGCTGTCATTGAAGCCCAGAACGGTACGTGTTCTCTGCCTAACGAATCGCTGATACTTTTATGGTTTCTCTGTCACTGCTTCTGGTGTTTTCTGTCACTTGTGTGTCTGATTTACATTTGAGAGAATCTAAACTAAGCAATATCAGTTTTATGTTCACAGTTTCTGCTATGGAAATTAACATTTTGGATATAATGCATATGAACACAAATGTGTCTTGATAAATTTTAGCATCCCTTATTCAAACCACACTGTAGCTCTTAATCCTGGTGAGCAGTTTCAAATTCACGTCCATTATCATTCTCTTGTATCATAAAGAAAGTACGTTTATCTCATGAATAAATGAAGACTCAAGTTAGTCTTTTGTTGAGGTTAAGTACATTGTACATGACGTAGGCCTGCACATATGCAGGGACACGATTGATCTGATGTTTTGCAAGTTGCAACAATGTGGACATAGAATTCGCTTCAGGATCAGGCTGAAGATGGCATTGGTCAATGCTTTTTTCCATCTGACTGGTTCTGCTTTGACGTCTCTTCTGTAAATGTTTTCTGTGTCCGTTCACTGCGTTTAACTCCGTCTCTGCTCTCTTCCTGTCTTTGCTCGTTGCTCGATTAGCTGTTAAATCTATTAAGAAGCAGCACTTAGTGGAGGTGCGATCGATGGCCAACCCGCCGGCGGCGGTCAAACTGGCATTGGAATCCATCTGCTTGCTGCTGGGCGAGAGCACCACCGACTGGAAACAGATTCGCTCCATCATAATGCGCGAGAACTTCATCCCCACTATTGTGAACTTTTCTGCTGATGAGATCAGGTGACTGATGTGTATGGTGTGGAGCAGCGGCTATAGTGTTAAAAGAGGGGGAGGGTGATTGGGGTTAGCTTCAAGGTTGTATCTGTCATGGTCAGAGTAACTGATAGTTGCAGAATCGAGCCTGGAGTTCAGGTTAGCGTTGCCTCTTTTTAGCACCGCAGCTGTTTTGCTCCCACCACACGAAACCATTTATCCTTCATGATCCTAAACCCCCCCCACCCCTCCATTCCCTCTCCAGCCGTCAGCTCTATAAAGAAACAGCATCTTGTTGAAGTACGTGCTATGGCCAACCCCCCCGCAGCGGTTAAACTGGCTCTAGAGTCGATCTGCCTCCTGCTGGGGGAGGAGACCAATGACTGGAAAAAGATCAGACAAGTTATTATCAGAGACAATTTCATCTCCAGCATAGTCAACTTTGTCTCTGAGGATATGAGGTATCATCTCCATTCATACATGCATTTCCACACAAAGTAGCTGTCAGGTATTTTAGATAACAGAATGCTGGTAAGTGTAGCTGATTTAGTCAAGGCCATGATTTCACACTGACGGCTGCTTTCTGCAACCAGTCTGACAATCTCATGCCTTTGTGACAGTGACTCCATCCGTGAGAAGATGAAGAAGAACTACATGTCCAATCCCAGTTACAACTACGAGCAGGTGAACCGGGCATCTCTTGCCTGTGGGCCGATGGTGAAATGGGCGATCGCTCAGGTACGAGGAAATAAATGAATTAGACTTCACTCCTGTGTATGCTGTCGTACACATCATGATCTGGTGTTTGTGTGTGTGCGCGTGTGTGTTCAGCTAAATTATGCAGACATGTTAAAGCAAGTTGAACCCTTGAGGAATGAGCTGCAAAAACTAGAGGATGATGCTACAGACAACAAGACTAAAGCAGAGGAGGTCGAGCAGATGATTAGAGATCTGGAGGCCAGCATTGCACGTTACAAGGAGGAGTATGCAGTGCTCATCTCTGAAGCTCAGGCCATAAAGGCTGACTTGGCAGCTGTGGAGGCAAAGGTGCGCGCTCAAACGTGGTTAGAATGTCACATGTGCACAGCTGTGTCTAATAATTCAGAATAACTTCAGTCTGTGGTTCTGTGTAATCCTGTAGGTGAATCGCAGTACAGCGCTCCTGAAGAGTTTATCTGCTGAAAGGGAGCGGTGGGAAAAGACCAGCGAGACCTTCAAGAATCAGATGTCCACCATTGCTGGTGACTGTCTTCTGTCTGCTGCCTTCATTGCTTATGCTGGTTATTTTGAACAACAGATGAGGCAGAACCTCTTCACCACCTGGTCTCATCACCTCCAGCAGGCCAACATTCAGGTACAGACAGGGTGATAAAACCTCAGAAGATTAACACCAAATCTAATAAAAAGTGATGATGCAGAATATTTACACCTGCAGTTGATCCTCCATTTTTGCTAAATAATAAACTACAACCTAGTCATGTTTTTTACCGCAGAACACAAGGATAATGTTGTATTTTGTTGAGGAAAACCCTTAATTTTGTGTTATTAAAGTTTCTTTCTCCCAATCAAGTTCCGCACAGACATCGCCAGGACTGAATATCTATCCAATGCTGATGAGAGACTGCGTTGGCAGGCCAACTCACTGCCTGCTGATGATCTGTGCACTGAAAATGCCATCATGCTGAAAAGATTCAACAGGTACATGATGCCGTGTGTAGAGAAGAGAATCTTGACATGGATGAACTATTGAATGTAATTTTTGTTTTGCAGATATCCTCTGATCATTGATCCATCAGGTCAGGCTACCGAGTTCATCATCAACGAATACAAAGATAGAAAGATCACTCGCACAAGCTTTTTGGACGATGCCTTCAGAAAGAATTTAGAGAGTGCTCTGAGATTTGGAAACCCTTTGCTGGTGCAGGTGAGTTCATATATCAGTTTCTGTTACGTAGATGTCCAGCATGTTGCTTGTGATTGCCTGACCGTTGTGTATTTGGCAGGATGTGGAAAGCTATGACCCGATACTTAACCCAGTGCTAAACAGAGAAGTGCGCAGAACCGGTGGCCGAGTTCTCATCACCCTTGGAGATCAGGACATTGACTTGTCTCCTTCCTTCGTCATATTCCTGTCTACTCGAGACCCGACAGTGCGTACAGGTCTTTTCCTTAATTGTTCTATTTTAATAATGTGTTTTTATAACGTTTGAACATCAATGTGCTGTTGCAGGTTGAATTTCCCCCAGACCTTTGCTCGCGTGTGACCTTTGTGAACTTCACTGTGACCCGTAGCAGTCTACAGAGTCAGTGTCTGAATGAGGTTCTGAAGGCAGAGAGACCAGATGTGGATGAGAAGCGCTCAGACCTGCTTAAGTTGCAGGGTGAGCTAGGACGTTCTCTTTGGGATAATGTTGATCCGCTTCCCCAAATGTTTATACTTTGATGTTTTTACATGCACTCAGGTGAATTCCAGCTTCGACTGCGTCAGCTTGAAAAGTCTCTTCTGCAGGCCCTGAATGAGGTAAAGGGTCGTATTTTGGATGATGACACCATCATCACCACCCTGGAGAATCTTAAGAAAGAAGCAGCGGAAGTGACAAGGAAGGTGGAAGAAACAGATATTGTTATGCAGGAGGTAGAGTCGGTGTCTCAGCAGTACCTGTCTCTCTCTTCTGCCTGCAGCAGCATCTATTTCACCTTGGAGTCTCTGAATCAGGTCTCACATGACACCATTTCATGCAGACATGTGTGATCAAAATGTGTTTGGGTTTTGTCTGTTGCATCTGCATCTCATCTATGCACAATGTTCTGTCTTGTTCTCAGATGCATTTTCTGTATCAGTACTCGCTGCATTTCTTCTTGGATATTTATCACACTGTATTGTATGAGAACTCAAACTTGAAGAGTGTGAGTGATCACACGCAGCGCCTGTCACATATCACCAAAGACCTGTTCCAGGTGAGAAACTCTGCCTGTGTGTATTTGTATTTGTCCAGCGTTTAGCTTAAAGACTTCTACAAGTCAAAAATGTAACCAAACTTTTTTATTCCAGGTTGCGTTTAACAGGGTTGCTCGAGGAATGTTGCATCAGGATCATATCACGTTTGCAGTCCTGCTTTCCAGAATAAATTTGAAGGGTTTGACCAGGTTACAGAGAAGCCGAACTTGTACATAGTCAAGACTTGGAATTTTTTGGGTGGTTTTAAAGACTTAATGTTGTGTATTCTCATTGACTCTGTTCTTTAGTGAACCATCTTATGAAGCAGAGTTCCAGCACTTTTTGCGGGGAAAAGAAATCGTGTTAACTGGTATGGCTGTGCCGAAGGTGAAGGGTCTGAGCAGTGAGCAGTCAGAAGCAATGGTGCGTCTCAGCTGCCTGCCAGTGTTTAAGGAGCTGGTGGCCAAAGTTCAGGCTGATGAGGTGACTGTCTGTCCATATCCACTCTGCTGTTTCACAATATATGTACATAAAACATTGATATATTAAACAATGCCCTTCTGTATTGTAGCAATTCTTTATGTGGCTGGAGAGCAACTCTCCAGAGCTATCTGTGCCCTACATGTGGACAGAAGAAAAGACGTCTAGTGAGTATTTAGGCATTAACACCGAATGTCCTTTGAAAGTGTCCAGAAGTAATCAGCGTTTGATGTTTGGTCTCAGCTCCCATTGGTCAGGCGATTCATCAGCTGCTGTTGATCCAGACTTTCCGACCAGATCGTCTGCTGGCAATGTCGCACATCTTTGTGTCTAAAGTAATGGGAGAAAACTTTATGGCGATCATTGAACAACCTCTTGATCTGGCCAACGTAGTGGATAGTGAGGTGAAGACACACTGTTCTTGACTGATTCCCAATCTTGTTTGATGTTGTTTTCATTGAACCATTTATAGAGATGATTTTGTCTACAGGTTAAGCCGGGGACACCGGTGCTGATGTGTTCTGTGCCTGGTTATGATGCCAGTGGACTGGTCAGGGATCTCGCCGCTGAGGAAAACAAACACATCACCTCTATTTCTATTGGTAAGAACCTTAAATACATCATCAGTCATCACACAGTCTGCTTTCAAGAACACGTTTCAATGAACGCTCCTTCCTGTCTTAAGGTTCTGCTGAAGGCTTCAATAAAGCTGACAGAGACATCAACACTGCGGTGAAGTCCGGCAGGTAAGAACCAATGACCCTTCACATTCAAGGGTGATGAGGGTAATTATGATTGTAAAATACTGTTGTGTTTAAAGGTGGGTAATGTTGGAGAATGTTCACTTGGCTCCTGGGTGGCTCATGCAGCTGGAGAAGAAACTTCACTCCATGCAGCCACATGCCAGTTTCCGTCTCTTCCTAACCATGGAGATCAACCCTAAGGTCAGAACTCTGCGCAGTGTTTTCTGTTATATGCTTTTATATTTAATGTCGGGTAGATGAAGAATGTGAATGATACACTATGACTGTTTTTTTTTTTTTCTTAGGTACCTGTGAACCTTTTGCGTGCCGGACGCATCTTTGTTTTCGAGCCCCCTCCTGGTGTAAAAGCAAACATGCTGCGCACATTCAGCAGTATTCCTGTGGCACGCATGTGTAAGGTAAGCAAGAAAGTTTATGGAAGGAAGCAGACTTGGGTTTATGTTCTTTTATTTAAATCTTTAGAGTTTGATTCAGCTGCTGTTTATCTGAAACTTGCTCTTAAAATTGGTGCTAGCCGTGGTTTACTTATGATTCCTCTCTTCCATTTCTGTTAAATGCTGTATTCATCATGTGTCCCAAGGTCTGGTTCCTCATTTCTTCTGCTTCTGTTACAGTCTCCAAACGAACGTGCTCGCCTGTACTTCCTCTTGGCCTGGTTCCACGCAGTAATTCAAGAACGTTTACGCTACGCACCGCTAGGCTGGTCTAAAAAATATGAATTTGGAGAGTCTGATCTGCGCTCTGCCTGTGACACCGTGGACACGTGGCTAGACGACACTGCAAAGGTTCAAATGCACTTTTAGTTCCGTGGTTGTTGGTAAATGTTGTTTTAATGTTATGTGACCCGTGGAACTTTACTTCGCCATGTTTATTGCAGGGCCGTCAGAACATCTCCCCCGATAAGATTCCATGGGCAGCACTAAAGACACTGATGGCACAGTCTATTTATGGTGGCCGCATAGATAATGAGTTTGATCAGAGACTGCTCATCACCTTCCTTGATCGTCTGTTCACCACCAGCAGCTTCGACAGCGAATTCAAATTGGCTCTCAAGGTGGATGGACACAAGGACATCAAAATGCCCGACGGCATCCGGTGAGTCAAAGTTGCTTGAAGAAGTATCCATGTTTCCATTAAACCATGAGTCTTTCGGTTGATGTGTTTTTTTCTCTATGACGGGCAGGCGTGAAGAGTTCATACACTGGGTCGAGATGTTGCCAGACACGCAGACTCCCTCTTGGCTTGGGTTGCCAAGCAACGCAGAGAAAGTTCTACTCACCACTCAGGGTATGAGCGTCAGGTTTTATGAGCACATGTGAGTTTGTCATGCAGTTTATTTGAATTCCCTCTATGGTTGGCCTCCTCTCAATGCTACTCAGGCACTGACATGATGGGAAAACTGCTGAAAATGCAGATGTTGGAGGATGAGGACGATCTGGCCTACGAAACCGAG
The DNA here is from genome assembly GCA_033220385.1 of Triplophysa yarkandensis. Classification (NCBI taxonomy): domain Eukaryota; kingdom Metazoa; phylum Chordata; class Actinopteri; order Cypriniformes; family Nemacheilidae; genus Triplophysa; species Triplophysa yarkandensis. The sequence goes on from CM065674.1 coordinate 2,357,154, forward strand.
AAGAAGCAGCGCACAACGTCCTCATCTGATGCTCAGCCTGCCTGGATGCGAATTCTTCACACTACTGCCTGCAATTGGCTTCATCTCATCCCAGAGTCAGTTAGTCCCCTTAAACGCACCGTTGAGAACATCAAGGTATGCTCGTGCCTGAAGGCCATTTATTCATTTTGTGTAAATGGATTGTGGGGTCCTGGGTTGGATGAATCCAACTACATGTTATTTTTGTAGGATCCTCTGTTCCGTTTCTTTGAGCGGGAGGTGAAAATGGGTGCTCGTATGCTGCAGGACATCCGTCAGGACCTCACAGATGTGGTTCAAGTGTGTGAGGGCAAAAAAAAGCAGACTAACGACCTGCGGACGCTGATCAATGACCTTGTCAAAGGTAAGTGCAACACTGCATTTTTTTGTTGTTCTTTTAAGGATAAAGCGAATAAGTCCTGAGACTTCTAATTATCAATGTTTGTTGTTTTGCCACAGGCATTTTACCTCGCAGCTGGTGTCGATACACTGTTCCTGCATCTCTGACTGTCATCCAGTGGGTCGGAGACTTCAGCGAGAGGATTAAACAGCTTCAACAAATCTCGCAGGCAGCTGCCAGTGGGGGAGCCAAAGAGCTCAAGGTTTTGCATCTCAACTCGCAGACCTGAACATGCATGCCAAAGACATGTTCCTCTCGTGTTTTTAATGTCATCTTTATCTTCGGCAGAACATCCACGTGAATGTGGGTGGACTATTCGTTCCTGAGGCTTACATCACGGCCACTCGTCAGTACGTGGCTCAGGCCAACAGCTGGTCTCTGGAGGAACTTTGCCTGGAAGTTAACGTGACATCTGCCCAGGGAGCCGCGCTAGACGCCTGCAGTTTTGGCATCAAAGGTGAGTCCCATGTAGAATACTTGTCTGATTCAGAGATGTCAAGCTTCTGCTTTTATTCAAGTCTATATTTGATTCAAACAGGTCTAAAGCTTCAGGGAGCCACGTGTGGAAACAACAAGCTATCACTGTCTAATACCATCTCCACTGAACTGCCTCTGACACAGCTGCGCTGGATGAAGCAGAGCAACACTGAGAATAAAAACATGGTCTGTATAATTCACAATTGCTTAACATACATTCCGACCGCTGGGGAGAGAGTCAAGATGGTCGGAAGTCATTCATTCGAGCTGGTTGCGAACTGTGGCGTGTCTTGGACAATGACAGCCTCAAGAAAAGTTAAAATTAGGTCAACTTTATGGTAATGAGCTGTGACGTGAATCAGCAGCAACGAATATTAAAAAAAGAAGTGCTCCAGTTCGGCCCGTCCAGAGATTGCAGTCATGTAAAACTTTTATTCCGATCACATAACTTCCTAAGCAAAATGTAGGATGAACTTAATGCAGTACATGCTTTTCTATTGTGTATGACGTGTCAGGGACACAAATCAAATATATAAGACCAGACGTCCAATCGTCTGAACGTCAAGTCTCTCTGCCCCAGCATCTGCACCAGGCTGTATGATGCTCTTACAGGCGGTGCTCTGAATGTATAGTTATGCTGCTTGTTGGACTTTTTCCTCTTTGATTTGTTAACTTTCTCTCTCGTCTTTCCCTCAAGGTCACTCTGCCGGTGTATCTGAACTTTACCCGTGCTGATCTAATATTCACTGTTGATTTTGACATCGCTACTAAGGAAGATCCACATCACTTCTATGAGCGTGGTGTTGCCATCCTCTGCACAGAGTAGATGACGAGGAAAGATTAACCAATAATGATTAAAATTGCAATCTGCTTTTATTTCTTCTAATAGTCTGCTTAGCAAGTCACTAAAAGTAGTTAAACATGTACCTTGCATCTAACATGCAATGCTTCTTTTGGATAAAGTTAGAAACTAGAAAGTCTGAAGCATGTTGGATCGGGAATTTCTAAAGCAAGTTGGTGTTGATGTTGATGTTGGCCAAATGTGGAGGGTTTTAGATTGGTAATAGGATGTTGAAGTTGGTCAAATGTGGAGGGTTTTAGATGGGTAATAGGATGTTGAAGTTGGTCAAATGTGGAGGGTTTTAGATGGGAAACGGATGATGTTAAAAAAAATTGTTTTTCAATAAAGTTAATTTTATGTCACTTATTTGATCAAGTCTGTCTTTTAAGTTTATCATAACATATACATACATTAAGGCATTTAGCAGATGCTTTTATCCAAAGCGACTCCCAAGAACCAAGGGGTCAAGAGTGACGAGGAAATGATTGGATGTGTGCAGTGGAGTTACAAGAGTGTGATGAGTGGAGCAGTAGTGTGTGGACAAGATCAAGTAGATGACCAGATGTGTGTTACCAGCGTGGGAAGTCGTGTATCACAATAGATGTAACATCCTCTGGAACCGATGACAGAAGCACATCCAACTCCACCAAAAAGTGTCCAAGCTGACCTGAGGGGTGATAGATGACTACAAAGATGATTTAAGAGGACGAGTAATAGTTACCATATGCGATTTGAAGGATCATCACTTATTAATTAATACTGCAAAAAGTGAAAAAAGAAAAACATCATAACACATGAAAGATCTTGCACACCCTACAGATTCATGAGGGGTGTAGCTGAATAAAATCTTGTAATGATAAGTATAAGCTTAATAATAAAAATGTTGGTCTGGAACATATCATCTGCAACTGCTTTTGAAGGAATGGATAGAGCCATCTATTCCTAAAACTATTACTTTGCAATCTTACTTCAGAGATATTGTTTTGTTGGAAGGTACAACTGCCAAGCTCAATGGGGCAAAGAACAGAACTTTTCAGAGTTGGACAAATTTTCCTTTGTGTTCTCAAAACTCAAAACTGATAATCCCTGGAATATCAAAATCAACTGCAGGCGGCAGATCCTAAACTGTGGAATAACTTACTTAATAGTGTTCTGGAGGCAGAGACACTCTCGCAGTTTAAAATTAGATTAAAAACCCATCTCTTTAACCTGGCTTACACATAAATACTAACATGCTTCCAATATTCAAATCCGTTAAAGGATTTTTAGGCTGCATTTATTTAAGAAATCCGGAACCGAGAACATTCTCCACACTACACCATATATCTGCTATAACTTTAGTAGAATGGCATCTACGCTAATATTGGTCTGTTTCTCCTTCCGAGCTCTTCGGAGCCACCGGATCCAGCCCGTATCCAGATCAGATGGCATTGCAGTCACCAGGATCCAGTGAGTATCCAAGCCAGATTCTGGAGAAACGACCCCTAGGCCTGAAAGGACAGCGGAGCGCAGGACGACCAGAACACCAGACGCAGATCCCTCTCAAGACCTTGCCTCAGATGACCATCAGGATGGGACCGCAGGAGACAGATGATTCTTCTCTGGACCAGATGGTGGGTCCGGAACTAGAAAATCCCTCTACAGCCCTCGAACAAAGCGAAGTCCAGTACAAGAACACCACGGATACCAATCCCCTGTGAAGACCTCGTCTTTGACGATCATCAGGATACGACCACAGCACACAGATGTTTCTTCTCCATTCTGCTGAAGTCTGGACCTGGACTGCTGGACTCGTCTGGTCAGAGGAGAACTGGTCCAACTGAGTCTGGTTTCTCCCAAGGTTTTTTCTCCATTTCTGTCACCGATTTTGGTTTGGTTTTGGTTTCCTTGCCACTGTCGCCTCTGGCTTGCTTAGTTGGGGTCTCCTCATTTACAACGATATCGTTGATTTGATTGAATTTGAACAAAGACACCAACGAATTGAAAATGAATGCACAGACACCATTAAACTGAACAGAGATAACATCCCCAAATTCAATAATGTATTAACTTTTAACATTAAGCATTATGACACACTGTTTACTAATTATTGTTGTTAAGCTGCTTTGATGCAATGTATTTTGTCTAAAGCGCTATAGAAATAAAGGTGACATTGACATGTTGCTATGTAGACTTGGAAACTGACATT